>LBNU01037238.1:10177-31118 GCA_014162995.1 Artemisia annua | reverse complement strand
CTTATATAAAATAAAACCTTTAATAGTTAGAGTTTTTTAAGCCTACCTTGACTATTTACATGAGGGAAGTACTTAAATCGTCGTTGCAAAATTAATTTTTCAACCTTTCCCCCCATACTAGTGACTGCATCAACTGCAAGCTCAGTGACTTTTTCTCCCACGATATCTGCTGAATTACCATAGGACCAAAACAAGAATATATTCGTGTCTGAGTAGAATCTTTGCATTGCGACTGGATTGCCTACTGTCTTTGGATCATCCATGAACTCCCTGAAGTAATAAAATCCAACTGGGATATGCTTCAATCCGTCTATCTTCAAAACAGTGGTATAGTAATCGATAGTCTCAACTTTACTAAATAGTTCCTTCTCAAGATCATGTAGGTCCATAACTCCATTTACGTTTTCTTCTGAAACAAAAAGTTAAGAAAAAAGTTAAAAGTCATCCAGATTATACAGTAGGAGTACATGATTAATAGACTGTTTTCATCTGCTAAGATACCTGTTGGTTTTAAAGGTGATCTATAAGTCTTTCCACTGTCTATAGGAAGCGAACCCGAGACAATAAGTTTGTCAAACTCAAACTCCATATCTCGTGCTTCACCATCAACTATTTTGGCTTTGACACTAATTCTTTCAGCATGCCGTTTGACTGTTAAAACTCGTGTATTGCAGTGAACTTGAGCCGGAAGCTGTTTATTTATCTTGTCCCAAACACTCGTGTAACCACCTTTAAATCGTATAATCTTTCCTGCCATTGAAGTCCTAGTAAACTCATGAACATAAGCATAAGGCATATCCTGTACAAATCCATAACCTGAAGCCGTGAATCCGTAGGCAACAGATTTAGGAACTGAGGTCAGTCCGTGAGCTTTTAGAAACGAAGGAGTTAGTTCTGAGGCAATGTCACTAATTGCATGCACGCCGTTTCTACCAGTAGCTTTTGCCTCATCTTGTAGTTTTAGAGTTAAAGATATAACCGAAACATAATCATCTATAACTTTGGTGTCATCATATTTTCCTGTAGAGGTGTTGATGGTGGCGAATTTGTGATTGTCTAATTCTTCTATTTCCGCCTCGATCTCTTTTGCAAGATGAAAGATGGTTGGAGCACTATTTGCAGCTAGGACTTGACCTCCCAAATCATAGATGCTCCCTAAAAAAATATTTTAATAACTATTTTAGCATGAAACTATTGGTACTATATGTTTACTTAATGAAGAAATTCTATATAAAAAGAAATGAAATGCTGCAAACGTATAACACGTAAACAGAACTGACAGTTTTGCAATTAGTTCATTTTTCTCTGGTGCTTTAATGTCCTTTACGAATACTATTTTGACCCATTTACTTATTAATAGGTTCATTTGGGTTGTGTTTATCCCAAACGGGTCAAATCAAAAAATTAGCTACAAGGTCAACAGGGGTCGAATGGGTTGGACGGGTTGATTCTTAACAGGCTTATGATACTGATTATGAGCTATGTTTTATATGATTTAAGCATATAGTCGCGTTTGCATATTTACTTATTTAGTGTTATCATACCAAGTGCTTGTCCCTAAACCGTCACTTTTTCGCTAAGAATACTACTAGTATTAACAAGTGAAGCATGCTGTCTACTTAATTATGAAAGCGTTCCTAATTAAGCCTGAGCAAAAGAGAGCGACTACTTTTTCACAAATACATACCTTCAATATCTACAGATTCACACATGCCTCCTACAGAATGATGTTTCTCAAGAACAGTCACATTCGTGTAACCAAGTTTGCACAGTGCATAAGCAGCCGATAAGCCACTTGGGCCCGCCCCAATAATCCCAATCCTTGTGTCTGTATGAAAACAAGGATGCAGCTTTGAAAACTGATCTTCTATCGCTTCACCTGTCTCCATATCTTTCTAGTAATTGAAGATTCCTGTTGTGTATATATGAAATGCAAATACGTTTTAAATCTAATCATTTAATCTATAAGAACCAACATATAAGGAAATTGAAAGATCATACCTTGAACAAGCAAGCAAATAATAGGCCTACAAGAATATTACTCAGCTCGTAAATCGTAATATATCTGCAAAATCAGTAGTAGCTTCTTTACTCCAGTGTAACACTTAAGTGTATATATTGTATCCAAGCACATCAGAGACTATTGCCTTATGATTAACTATCATAATATACAATGTCGTATTCTAACTGAAAGTTAGTTAAGCACTTTGAACTTAATATGCAATCAGGTAATTTTGTTGGCAATCAACATGCAGTAATCCACGAGATTTGTATAAAGTGTTTCCTTAACACAATGATAATGATCGGTCTGATCACCTTGCATAAACTTTAGTTATCAGATACATGCGCATAGTTACATAAGTCTGATCGGCACACAATACATCCGTCTGCGGACTGTCTAAGTAATGCATATTACATGTATTTTTGCACTAGTATAACTTATTCTATATACATTTCATGTCATAACTATCTATAGTTCAAAACAAGTCTTTATTCTATTATCCAGATGAGAAACAAACATAATCAAAACATGTCAAGTGTAAAAGCGCTAAACAATTAATCCCTAGCTACATATTGCCGACATTATTAAGCATAGCTAAGAATGTAGAACTGAAGTTCGCGCTTCTTGTTGAATGAACAAATTGGCCGTCGTGGAAACAACTACGCATGCAGTATTATGTTTCTCCGCACTTTGAATCAAAAAATCTGTCATGACTAATTATATATTTTTCCACAGTTACAATTTGAATTTTTTTTTGCCCCTTAACAATTACTGTTGAATTAATCGCACATTTAGATGTTTCCTGGCTAGTAAAGTACTACAAATATTTCAAATCTAACGTTCAAATGTTTCAATAACAACATATATATAAATGTGTAACAACATATATATAAAACACAAAGCTAAAATTTGAATATACCTGAGCTCAGAGCAGACAAGAAGAATCTGAGTCGAACATTATTGTAGATGTGTTGGGATGAAAAATGAAACAAACAGAAGCAGCAAATTTATAGACAAACAAATGTACACGTGGCAAAACAAGTCATGCAAAAGTTGACAAATAGAATATTCATCCATGCATGCATGCATAACAATACTTGTAACTAATGCTTAAATGAACGTACATCTATAGGTTTGAAGGGGTTTGGTGAATTAGTACGTGCAATATTTTCATATTGATGTGATTCAGTGAGATTATTTGTGTAAAAAAATATATGCAGAATATTTGGGGAGCATATGCTGCAGGCCCAACAAAAATTAATATTTGCCTTATCAAACTTAAACATAGTGAGACACCAAGAAAAGTACAAACTTAAACACACCAATTAAGGTTTCATATGATCTTTTGATGTTGATTTATAGTCTCTATTGATTCAAATGTTAGTTTTGGTACTAAAGATTCTTTATTTTTGTTTCCTAAAAGCTATAATGATCATTGTTTCATTGATATGTTATTTTTATGGTTTTGGGATGAAAGAAATCGGATCAACAAGATCATTTTCTTCATGTGTCTTCTTAAGTTGCATCAAAATGAATTCGGTTATTGTGTTTATCTTAATTGATAGATGGAACATTAAAGAGCAAGATAGGCTAGACACAACATATCACCAAAAATATTTACAAATCTTTCATTCTTAATTGATTGTGTGGTTTGCACATGCTTGTTAACAAAAAGAAATTCATCCATATGAATTTATACTTGTATTCATAATAAAATATTTACGGAGTATTTTAAAAATTTGTAAACTGCTAAAAACATTTTCATAAAATGCATGAAACTAGAATTATGTAGTTTATCATGTAAATATTTAATACATTGTCTAAAATGACAATCGAACTAAAATGTGTGTTACAGTTGAGATCAATATAAATCTCATATTTGTCATAGATTCAAATAAACAATTGTAGCCATTCTTTTTCCATCTAAATTAATAAAATACCATTTTTCACCTTTTTTTAGAAAATAACATAACTTGCAAACGATAAATCTTCAAGCTACAAAAAAATACACCATCGCGACGAGAATTAAATTATCTATCTATAGATATGCACTTCTCTATACTTTCGACGAACTTTTTTTTTCAAAATTTCCGCCCAGAAAAATCACATATGATTTGTCAAAATCACATATGATTTGTAAAAATCAAATCACATATGATTTACAAATCACATGTGATTTTTTTGAAAAAAAAAANATATAGAAGTGCATATCTATAGAAAGATAATTTAATTCTCGTCTCGATGTTATGATTTTTTTCGCGTAATGATTAACGGTTTGCGAGATATTTAAAAAGTTATTTTTTTGTTTTCATCAAAAAAATGAATGACCAGAATTAGTTTATTGGATCTATGACAAATATGAGATCTATATTGAACTTTTGCAATGTGTGTTATCTTTAAGACTCCTTTAGCATATAAAATTATTAGCTATTGATAAACTCAAAAATTTACATTTACACTATACTTTTTGTCTAAACGTGTCGTCGCTAAAGGTGGTGGCTAATCGTTTGGTCAATGAAAGTCAAATCCTTTAGCAACGACTTGTGGTCGCTAAAGATTCCGTCACAAAAAACTGATAAAGTAAAAAAGTGAAGTCAATAAAAGTCAAGTCAAAGTAGTTGTCACTAAAAGTGAAATTCGCTGTCATTAAAACTCTTAGCGACGAGCTTTAGGCAACAAAGGTTTCAGTGACGGCGTGTCGTCGTTAAAGGTTTAGCGACGACAAGTGTCATCGCTAAAGGTTTAGCGACGACAAGTGTCGTCGTTAAAGGTTTAGCGACGACAAGTGTCGTCGTTAAAATCACGTGAATCGTTCAGAAGTCATTGCCGAGATTTCATCGAATTTGATGTTTATGGTCTCCATCACCCTTCTTGTCGTTCAATTACAAACTCGATAAGCCTTCGGGTTTTCAACATATCCAATGAGGATCCTAATGTCACATTTCGCCTTGAGTTTTGATTTTGTATTGGTGATGCGGCCTGAAAAGGTGAGATATGATCTTATCTAGCCGTAACAACAAATCAAATCAAAATTGAGTCATTATTGATCATGACCCAATATTAGAATCCATCCAAAAAGTTGTCCTATCAATATGGCAATATATATCAAAGCAGTCGATATAGTTTTGAGAATATGCAAAGAATATGTTTGATGCTTCTAATTAACTGTCCTATTAATATTTCACTGTCCTCGAGGCTATTTTATTAGATGACGAAAACATGTGCAAATTTTTTGGCATTATACTTGCATATATTAGCTACAATTACATTGTAGCCAACTCTCTACAATTTGTGCTATAAATTGTGGGTCTCTGAGTCCTTCTGTGGGTCTCTGACTTCTTTTTGTAGGTTGACTCATTTTCTTGTGTATTTGATGAAGGATTGTAGCCAATTGGCTGCAAAAATTTTTTTTTTGATAACCATGGTTTCCGACTAATCCACGGGGTTTGAACCCACCGCCACACAGACTCAAACCAGGTAAAGCCCTCCCTTTTCAGGAGGTTGGCGTGGCCACTTTTTTTTTCTTTTAAAAATTTGGACCATTTCTCGATTAATTTTAGTCAAGCTATCCCCATATTTTTATCTATAAGCCGTTTTTCATTTTGATGATTAGCATCCTAAACACGTAAACGGATACATTTTTTCCTAGTTCAAGCTACACGAAGATAATGAGTTTTGAATCATAGATAGAAGTATAATCGTTGTGTCCCCGTGACGATCTCCGACCGCTTTAGTTTTTCCGCAGTTGTCAACCGCAAGATATTTATCTAGAATAATTAATTTTAACATGAAACCTAAGAAAATTGAGGTATCTAATCAATATGCAACTTTAATGGTGGTTCCAGTTAGCATCCTAACTTTACCATTAACGATGACTTATATATCAAATTTTCGATCATTTCCATAGATCAAGATTTTGAAATGATTAAAAAGTCCAAAAAGACCAAATTTCTGATCGTAAAATGAGCAAGGGACCCTTAGCATGCATGCTAATGTCATTGTATAGTCATGGACCAAAACTGTAGTAAAACCGTGAAAACATGAACCAAAGCGCATCAAAACACTTCCTCACGTACACTTTGACAAATCAAACGAACGAAAAATATATTTTACGTTTCTCATTATTATGAGTATTTGTGCAGTTTTGTTGGACTTCGACACTCATTGCAACGCAATGGGTTGAGCTCGAGCAGGGACGGACCTACATTGGTACCGGGTGTGACACGGGTTACACATGATTTTAAATCACGAAGTGCAAAACTTATCAAAAGCTGGTGATTTTTGGTGTGGGCAACCCCCAATATTTTCATTTTACTACTTTCGTTTTTATGGTGTAACGTTAACCCAAATGACAACTGTGCAATACCCTCTCGAAATTCTGGGTCTGTCCTGGCGTCTCAGAACATTCAGTTCTTTTTTTTTTTTTTTTTTTTTTTTTTTTTTTTGAAATATATTTTTTTGCAAGGTTAAGCTCGGAAACTATGCTTACTTAGGTTATGTCACCTTTCTTAAGCCTACTTTAGTTTTTCTATTCATGATCGAATATTAAGCTTTGTCTTTTATCGAATTTCGATGTTGATTTTCAATCCTATTTTTTTTTTTATCCGTTCTCATGCATGTACTTCATATAGTTTGGGGCATCATAAATATATGATCAACTATTCTACTATATTAGAGCATGGCGTGTGAGACGGTGGATACCTAACATTACAAATTAAGTAGCACCGAAGCTACTACATTCTTCTTTGGTATTATTTCTGGCGTTATTATTACTCTAAGCTGATAGAAGCACGTTTGTTTAGTGTGTGTTTTTGTTACAACTGCATGTATTAACGATGGAGCTTAATAGTGTTTAGGGAGGGGGTACCTGGCTGTTGCCTCGTGCCATTTGAATCAAGCCAACGTGGTACGGATGTGATGGCCGCTTTCTGGGGTTGGCCTAACTAGTAGCGCCTCAAACCTCCAAAAACCTTTTTTTTTTTTTTTTTTTTTTTTCTCTTTTTGTATTGTATTTGAGTATTTAGTGGGGTATGTGTGGACCCAACGGCATCACTTTTGCTATGGCACCACATTTGTATAAAAGATGGAGTTTTTTGATGTCATTAAAGATCTCGTGCCATAGGAATTTTCGGTAATATGGCAACACTTTTTGGCAACGGCACCAGGGTATCCAGTGCTCTTATAATTGATATACAAGAACTGTATCATCTTGGTTGTAATTTTGTATGTACGAGAATGGCAGCGGTCCGCCGCGTTGCGGGCGGGCCTGTTTTTCGGCCGATGTGATTTGGCATAAATAAAGAACATGTACCTGACCCGTTGTGAGACGCACATGTATCGGGCTAACCTAAACTGGCTGTCACAACAATACCAAGTGATTTGTTAATGGCTACGGCATTTGTAGAAGATATGATGTTAGCTACTATGCGTATCATTTTTCACAACTACATCAAATCTGCTAATGAATGTAATATGACAATAACTTTATTGCTTTTATCACAAACATATTCTTTTTAATTCATGGCCATAAAGTTGCACAATAACAGCCAAAAGTGAAATAATTGATTTCGGTGGCGAAATTCGACCATGAAATATCAACCTATAGTAATAGAGAAAACACATAAAAGCTTTCAAACTTGGGATACGAATCAGTCAGCTCCTTGTCGCCATCAATGTCCTTCACTGCGTTCTGCTTCTTCAAAAGCGACTCGGAAACCACAGCATACTGCACTTTTCCACACTACATGAAAGGGTCAATATTAAATCCTGCGTACAAATTAACCAACAATACAAAGCACTAAAGTTCATTCAACTCAAATGTAACATAATCAAATTTCAGATAGAGTTTCAGATAGAAAAAAATACCAGAACCATGTGTGATCGTAGAGATTCCTAGTCAGTTTAACTTGCTGCTGTCGCATTATGAAACGCATCTGACTGGCTCAGGAAACAAACTCAGCTTACTGCAAGGTTATACCCAATTTAACTTTATTGAGTTTGAATTTTTGTTTACCTGTATAAGAATCGGAGAGGAATCATCAAATTTTAGGACAATGTCGTTCTCAGGAGCAATAATATCAGTAGGCGCATTACCATAAATTTACAAACACACGGTAAATGAAGATCACCAACAGAGGCTCAGAACTGCATTTCCTTGGGCGACTTGACATGTCTGGTATGCATACAGCCGGTTAATGTTTGTAACTCGTTCACCAATACACAGAACATGTCAGGCACGCTCATGGAAAAGTAAGGTTGCAGAAGTATCCATCATCGCCTCGTAAATTATAATAGGAAATGGCACAGAGGCTCAGATCTGCATTTCCTTGGGCGACTTGACATGTCCAGCAATACACGGAACATGTCAGCCACGCTCATGGAAAAGCAAGCTTGCAGAAATATTCATCATCGCCCCGGAAATTATAATAGGTGATGGCACAGCAAACTTTACATTCTCGGGTTTCAGGACACGGTTGGTCGTCGAAACAACATGTAAGATGATCAATTCCTGACCATATGTCACCTGGACCAATATTATACCTTCTAGAAACATGCATCTCTATCAGTTGGTCTACTATTGAGATTTTCCGTCCCTATATATAAACGTCTTGTTGCGCAATGATTCTCACTTATACTCATCTTAATGATTCGCCTCGGTTGTTTATTTATACAGAAAAGATAGACGTAAACCTAGAATATTGCTAAGGCCTCACTCCAGACCGCATATTTTGAGCGGATCTTCATCCACAACAGAACACAATGGAACGAACTATTAAGATGAGTATAAGCGAGGATGCCTACGCAGTCATCAATGCGCCAAACCAAAGGCAAAAACAATGTCAAGTAACATGAATGTTTCTTAGAACAGATTGTCAAAACCATTGGCAGACATAAAGAAGGTCCCATAGTGATGATTATGACGCTGTTTTAATGGGGTAATTATAAGTTTATATTAAAGCAGCTGACTACGACGCAAACTTTATAAGTTGCCCCGCCAAAATGTATCATGTGGGTAATTATAAGTTTATATTAAAGCAGCTGACCACGATGCTGTTTTGATGCCATTTTTCCAGCCAAAATTGTGGCCCAACTGTGTATAATAAGTAAACACAGCATTTCATGAGGCTCATATTTGTAACCAATCGAATAAAGAGGATCGGTCCAACATGGCTGCAAACTTTATAAGTTGCCCCGCCAAAATGGCTGCAAACTGTAAAAGTTGGCCCGCCATGATGGCTGCAAGCTTTAAAAGCTGCCTTGCCAAAAGTGGTATAGAAACTTCGTATGTACTATGAATGCAAAAGACACGTGAGAGTTCACATGTCAATTGTACTTATGGTAAAATAGTATCCACAATTGTACTTACGGATCGTGCACTCATAAAAACTGATCTGCCCGTCGCAACACGTATCAAATTCAATAAACCTTTAACCAAACATGGAAAATGAAGTAAATTAGTAATTAGAAAATAGACCTACATGATCTCGCGAACACGGTATTCGATATCGTTAGCGAGATAAGGCAAAACATCGGGAGATAAATTGGAAAGACTTATACTTTTTGCCATCACTTGAATACTTTCCTTCGATACCACACTCATCTTATCTACTGTGAAATCGAAGTTTATTGACATTCTGAAACATGGCTGACACGTGTGGCTGGAAGAGCTTCATGTAATGGCAAGTGACAAAGAACCTAAAGGTGGTTTTTATTCAGCAGACGAAGTGTATAATAGGCAGTACTTAAATACAATGTATTGAGAAAGAAATCTCATCTACCTTTAGCTCAAACTTTGGCTGATGTCACACGTTCAGTTTCTGTACAGCGGGCCAACAAAGGAGCAGCAAAACATCGTTGTTGCGGCTGCCCTTTTGTTCCTCCTGAAATGTTTATAGCGAACTATCACCTTCAGACGCTGCCTTCCAACCTTTTTATATATGTGCTCATTTAAATTAACACACAACAATCCTAGGTTCTCATCCATTTGTTCACATATACAACCCAAATATCACATCTTGAATTCAAAACCTGTTGCAAATAATGTATTATTAGTGAACTTCAACAGAAGATCTAAAATTTTGCGACGTAGTTTCATTAACCATACCTAACGAAGTAAGTCAGACGCCCTGGGCTAATACAGCAAAACTCACGTTTGGCCTGGTACGTAAGCGAACCCTGTAACTTTCAACCAAAAGGTATATTAAAAAATAAGTAACTGTGTTCTGGAAAGTGGGGGAATAATCGGTAAAATAAGATATTTTAACTGTGTTCTGCAAACTCCAGGATGAACCTTGAAGGCGACTTGATCAAACTGAGATTTGACATTTGGATTTAGCTTTAGTACATTAGCTCGATCATGTACGGTCTTATGCCAGCTAATTTCCATTGGTGAAACTTATCTCACCATAATGAACCTTGGCCGTCAAAGGTACATATGTGCCTGCAAATATTTAGAAAGCAATACACATAAGTTCTTCCAATCACCTCAACCCCATAATATTATAAAAGAGCAAAAAGATCTCATTTCACATAACCAAAACTTACACTGAAATTTCTCTTAGAACATGCCCTTTTTTCGTCAACATAAAATTCAAATGACCAACACCCGAAAACCATACCCCCATATTACTTGTCCCACTTTCAATACCTGAAAACCCGATAAGGCCATAAGCTTGATAAATAAGGTGAGGTAAACACCCCCAATACTTAGATAATCACCTACGAAATCCCAATCCCAAACACTCCTAATTTCATAAAAACCCTTAAATTTATATGAAACCCCCATTTCACAGAAATCACAAAATTAAAGCAAAACCCTAATTCTTATAAATATCAAACCTGCGATTTATGATTTTCTTTTTACATTATTTGTCATTTTCATCTCCATCTTCACCCAAAACCCTAAATTTCAGATCCGAGAAACTAAATATAGTTCACCTAAAACCGCCTAAACAGTTGCATACGTACCTTCGTAACACAGTTTAAGGGCAAAAAAAAAAAAAAAAAAAAAAAAACGACACAACGGCCCCAGCTGTTTTTAGATCAGTTGTTTCGTTTATTTCCTTTTTTTTTTTTTTTTGTTGGCGTCACTCCAATAATTTTTTCCCTAAAATCACTGGTATTAGATGCATCTGATGCGTAGGGGGGTGTGTGTGTGTGTGTGTTGATGGTACGATGGTGAAGATGCGTAGGTGTGTGTGTACGATGGTGAAGATTCTGGATCTTACAATACTTATCTACAAAAAATGAACGGAACAAACAGGCCTCGACAAAATGGCCAAAACTGGCCAAAAAAAAATGGCGGGAAAAACGACGTCGTGGTCAGCTGTTTTAATATATACTTATAATTTCGGGTCTTAGGCCCAGCTGTAAGCTAAATTGAATCATAGGGCCACCCAAATAGCCCAATGTATTAAACCCAAGTCTCCAACTAACTAGTAACTACCAACTGATCATTTTCAATCTTTTCATCCAAAAAAAAATCAACTAACTTTCGAAAACAGTATCTCAGTAACAAACAGATCACAAAATGGCACCGCAGATCATCGCCATAATCGGTGCAGGAATATTCGTGAAGTCACAGTACCTCCCAAGGCTCGCTGAGATCTCAGACCTCGTTAGCCTCAAATGTATCTGGAGTCGATCTCAGGTACTCTACTTTTTTATAACAAGTTGATATAATGTGTGATATAGTCAAACCCGATTCGACCCGGCCGGTTCAACCGGTCGAACCCAAAAACATTGGTTGAACCGGTTCCGGATCAATGTTTTTTACAACAAAAATGCTAGCAGAAAAATGGGTATTTGGGCATGTGTATTACAGTATTTGCTTTTGACATAAAACCGAGTTGATTCGGTGACTCGGCCGGTCGAACCGGTCCGGCCCAAAAAAATTGGTTGAACCGGTTCCGGGTCAATGTTTTTTACTGCAAAAATATAGTGTTAATAATGTAGCAGAAAAATGGGTGTTTGGACATGTGTATTGGCTGTTTGGTTACTGGGTTGAGCCGGTGACTCGGCCGGGTCAGTTACAGACCCGGTTTGCAAAACATTGGTGATAATGATTGTTTTTGTTACGTATATTAAATAATGTAGAAATCGGCACTTGAGGCGGTTGAGGCTGCGAAAAATGTGTTTCCTAGTGTGGAGTGTAAGTATGGAGATGATGGACTTGATGAGATTGTCAATGATACAAGCATTGTCGCGGTTATCGTTGCTCTTGCCGGTCAGATTCAGGTGAGTTTTCGCTATTTGTCTTTGGAGACGTTAATTCTGATTTAGTTTAGCATTTGATCTGTTATCTATGTTGGGTACATTGTCAATTTGTATGTTTATAGCGATATTCTATATCTCATTTACGTTCAGAATGTTTACATGATGTGTGTTAGTCCTAGCTAATGAGCATATGTATTTTAGATTACGAATTTCACCTTTGAGTTACTTTTTAACTTCAAAACTTATTTTATTGCGTTATATAAAAGAAAGCATTAAAACTATTAAGGTATAGGAGCTAGGAAAATGCATACGTTAATTTATTAGGATATTGTCTATATTACTATGTGACGGAAAGAAAACCAGTGATTTTGGCATTGCATATACAGAACTACAGGAACTTTCGTTATACATCTAAGTTTGATTGAACATATCAACTTTCACAATCGATAAGTAAAGCGAATTTCCTTTTCAAACCCAAAACTTGCAGGTGAGATCCAATGGGAGCTGATTCAGGGGCCTTTTTTTATTTAGCAAAAGTAGACTTTCGTGACTATTTAGATTTCTACTCTAATTCATCTTTAAATTTGGTCTTAAGTAACTAAAAATAAGTTGTGAAGAGACTGAATATCTGAAACTGTGTATGAGGCAAATAGTTTTTAACGATGAAGCAAATAGAAGGGACTGAATGAATGATGATTGATGTGTATTAATGATGAAGCTAATTGTACTGTATCCATCTTCATTTAAAATTTCCAATGAATGTAAATAGTATAAAACTCGAGTATCATCCAAATTTGGTGAATGTATGTGTTGATCTCCATATGTAAATCATGTTATGCAGGTGGATATGTCGCTAAAGCTTCTGAAAGCAGGAAAGCATGTTCTTCAAGGTATCCTATACTAAAACTCAAACTCGGTTTTTGCAATGTATTGGGAAGATAAGTTATGTTTCAGTATAATTACTTTATGAAGCAGTAAAAATGAAATGCTTGTTTATCTTGTTTCCGTTCTCTCGTTCATTCATTGAACTGATTTGATTCTTTTGCTTCCTTGCATAATTCTTCAACTGAATTGTGGCTCTGAAGAGAAACCAGCTGCTGCTTGTAAGTGAGATCCTGCTGTTTATACGTTGTAACTTTACGCTGCTTCATATCTTATTGGAGTAGACATCATAAGCACATTGTTTATACTTTTTTATAGCCATCAGTGAGTTGGAAACTGCATTATCAAGCTATAATTCTCTTCACAACAATCAACCTACTCAAAACATTTGGGCTGTTGCAGAAAATTACCGGTTTGAGCCCGCCTTTGTAGAGGTACTTCCACCTTGCAAATTTGGTTTTCATTTTTTTCATGGAGATCATGCTATAAAAAAATTATTGTCTACTCCACAGAGCAGAAAGTTGGTGTCTGAAATTGGAGATATGATGAGTGTGCAAGTAATCATTGAAGGATCGATGAACAGTTCGAATCCTTACTTCTCAAGTTCATGGAGACGCAATTTCACCGTAAGACATAGTAACCATGATGAGTAGTATTGTATGAAGCTATGCAATATGGGGCAGTTTTCTTGTTCGTGGTTTATAATTTAGTAGATTATTTCTTGTTAGTCAAGCATTTCATAAAGCCCATTGCTAATTTAAATCAACCCGGGACTTTTTTATCAGCTATTAGGGTGTAACTGGTATGAGAATAAAATAGTTTGATAAGTAACTTAATAGGAGGATTATAGATCTTAAATATGCATATGCAAATTTGATATTGCTAGAACACGTGAGACGTACAATCATGTTACCGCAAGTCGGTATATATAATTTGTGTGAATACTAACTCTTTGTCTCTGGCAGGGGGGATTCATTCTAGACATGGGTGTACATTACATTGCAGGGTTAAGAATGGTAAGTTTCTCATTTCATATTGTGTTAAAACTACTGTATATCTCATACCGTGACATTCCAGACCTACTAACCATTCAAGCTGGATGTGTTAACTATAATGAAGCCATAGAAGGAAATACGAATTTGGACATCAAGTATAGGATATAACTAGAAATAGTTGTGGGATCAAGTAAAGTAGAAATATATGTGCGCAAAGTATACTATTAGACCATATAGACTAACACCAATTCATGTATACCAAAACAGATGGTTGGATGTGAGGTAGCTTCAGTTTCAGCTATGACATCTCATGTGGATATGACCCTGCCTCCACCAGATACCATTTCTTCTATATTGTAAGTTAAGACACATTCACACTACATATCTTTCCTATAGAGGTGGCAGGCTGGGTAACAGGTAGGATTAAAAAGGACAGGGTTAAACGGGCCATTTTCCATTTCTTAATACTTTTTTTATAAATGATGAGTGGGATAATAAAGTTTAGTAAAAAAAGATGATAATTACTATAATAATCTAGTTATGTAGATACGCATTCCCTTCAAGCTACATTTTTTACACATTTGAGATAAACACAGACCAAATTCCCACTTATCAGTAAACAGATGAAAACTGCCACCTCTACTTTCTTACCGTTTCCCGGTATCCTTGAAAGTTTGATTCTAAAGTGACAATTTTTTCTTTCTTGCATCTTTAGTCAACTGGAGAATGGATGTTCAGGAGTGTTTGTAATGTTGGTATCCTCAAGGTCACCCAAGGTTACAACTATTCTATGCTACTGAGTTCTTTTGTAAATCATTTTATTGTAAAGTCAGACTAATGTTGGGCTACCTACTACAGATCATATGGCGAGTTGTTGGCTTAAGTGGGACAGTGCAAGTTGAACGAGGAAACAAAGACGGCCGACATGGCTACGTGGTAATGCAGAGTGATATCATCCTTTGCAACGGACATACCAACTTATATACAACAGTATAGAAGATTATAAAAAAAAATTAAAACCTATATTATTAAAATGTGTCGCCGCTTGAGTAAAGAGTCAAGTTGAATACTATTGACCGTGTCGACCCATTTGACTATCTGGAGATAGAGTACAACCCAAATCGACTATTGCTAGGAAAATGAGTCATAAGTGGCATCTTTAAAACAATTAATTTCACATGAATGTAAACCTTGCACATACTGCCTTTTGACATCTTGGTGCTATTGGCCTAATTGTGCAGGTCACTCTCTTTTCTGCTAAAGGAGAAACAACGAGCACTTTTTATCCATTCTCTGGGGTGACTGAAGAGCTGAAAGCTTTTCTAAGTGACGTCTCAAAGTCCACTCTTCAGGTAATATATATATCTCAAACTTCTGCAAGCATCATACTTAATTTAATAACATATGGTTTCCTAATTTTATATCTGTTTTAAACTATTGTGCAGAAGGGTAGTAAGATTGAAGCTGAAGCTCGCTGCTCATTTGTTGAAGGTGCACGAGATGTTGCAGTTCTTGATGCAATGCTCGAATCTGGAATTAAGCAAGGAGCTTCTGTAATGGTAAAGAAGTTTTAAGCGTTCACTATTGTGATCCTGTGATCATACATTCGTAGTATTCATTCATTAGTAAACTCACATATACCAGCATCCCACGATAGGATTTTATTCGATTAATGATTCTTACTGTCGTTTACTATCCCAGAGGAACTAGTGCAACACTCGATTTGCCATATGTATAACCATACAGGTTATCGTGTATTTCGTGGAAAATGTTGTTGCTTGTAACTTGCACTATATCATGCTCATATACCGTGACCTTTTATACAATAAATATTCATGCGCGTATAGTCATATGTAAATCGTAGGTGTAACCACCTTAGAAGTACATTATAACAAGTATTTTACAAAAAACAAGTTTACATATTTTTTGTTATTTAACTTTTAAAACATTCTCATATATTTTCATCTCAGATGATGTGTGGTTTGACTCTTATAGAGTCAAATTTGACAGCAGCTTGCATCTGGGCCAAGTCAATATATGTTACCTCACTTGTAGTTGTAGCCACATGTTCACCACCACTATCATATTATTCAATTCTTTAATCTTTATTATTCTTAATTCTAGTCATTTAATTACAGTATTCCATATTTGGTATTTTGATGTCCAAAATTTCTTCGACTGACCTGTATGTAGCTCACCTGAAAATTGCCAAATTGGGACAAAGTTTTTTTATTTTATATTATTTTAAATAATGTTTCTTATTTTTTATTCATATGTACGCCGAAACAATTCCTTAAATGCCTCAAAAATTAAAAGCTAGTCCCATATTTACCCAAAAGAAAACCACTTCCCAAAATAAACATGAGCGAGTTGGTCGACTCCTCTTGGGCGATTGGACGACTTGTACTTTATTAATAACATATGTGATACGTGTCAAAATTCTAGTTGAGTCGCTCAGTCGTTCATGTACTTTATTAATGAAAAATGTGTCATATGTCAAAATTTGAGTGAAGTCATCCAGATTTATTTTTATTTATTTATTTATTTATTTATTTATATTTTTATTTTTATTTTTTTTATAGACATGGGACTAACTTTTAGACATTTAAGGAATTTGCTCCATTTATCGTATTTTCAAGAATGAGCAACTCTAGAAAAAGAATAGGAATATCGACATGAAGGTAACGATAACATATTCGTCATGCACTTTGCATATTCTTGCAACTAGCAACAAAAATAGTAAACGTTTTTTTTCAGTTCTAAAGAGAGAATATTTACTTATAACAAAATCAAAGTATTTAAATGAGTAGGACCATTTAAATGGCCAATGAGTTAAGAAATATTGAGAAAGGTGAATTTATTCGGCCTTTTTTATGTCGGGACATCCATATATTCTTTAGATTTGATTTGATTTGAAACTTATTTTCGCCAATAATATACTACTCAATAAAATACACACGGTTTAAAAAATATATAATTATTATTGATTTTTCTCTGTTACCTTATATAGAATGACAATTTTAACCTTAATAATTAATTGTTGTCTTCTTNGAAAACCACTTCCCAAAATAAACATGAGCGAGTTGGTCGACTCCTCTTGGGCGATTGGACGACTTGTACTTTATTAATAACATATGTGATACGTGTCAAAATTCTAGTTGAGTCGCTCAGTCGTTCATGTACTTTATTAATGAAAAATGTGTCATATGTCAAAATTTGAGTGAAGTCATCCAGATTTATTTTTATTTATTTATTTATTTATTTATTTATATTTTTATTTTTATTTTTTTTATAGACATGGGACTAACTTTTAGACATTTAAGGAATTTGCTCCATTTATCGTATTTTCAAGAATGAGCAACTCTAGAAAAAGAATAGGAATATCGACATGAAGGTAACGATAACATATTCGTCATGCACTTTGCATATTCTTGCAACTAGCAACAAAAATAGTAAACGTTTTTTTTCAGTTCTAAAGAGAGAATATTTACTTATAACAAAATCAAAGTATTTAAATGAGTAGGACCATTTAAATGGCCAATGAGTTAAGAAATATTGAGAAAGGTGAATTTATTCGGCCTTTTTTATGTCGGGACATCCATATATTCTTTAGATTTGATTTGATTTGAAACTTATTTTCGCCAATAATATACTACTCAATAAAATACACACGGTTTAAAAAATATATAATTATTATTGATTTTTCTCTGTTACCTTATATAGAATGACAATTTTAACCTTAATAATTAATTGTTGTCTTCTTTAAAATTTGTAATATTAATTTCAACCAAATATAATATGGTAAACTTCACTAAATTTCTATATCTATTTTTAGTAATGGACAATTAAATTGAAACATCGCAGAAAAAGAAACATAAACTATAAATTTAAGACGGAGAGAAGAGTAACTAAAAGATTATTAGTCTACTGAGAGATGGCACACGGTTTAAAAAATATATAATTATTATTGATTTTTCTCTGTTACCTTATATAGAATGACAATTTTAACCTTAATAATTAATTGTTGTCTTCTTTAAAATTTGTAACATTAATTTCAACCAAATATAATATGGTAAACTTCACCAAATTTCTATATCTATTTTTAGTAATGGACAATTAAATTGAAACATCGCAGAAAAAGAAACATAAACTATAAATTTAAGACGGAGAGAAGAGTAACTAAAAGATTATTAGTCTACTGAGAGATGGACCTTTTAATAGGGGTGGCAATTCGGGTCGGGTTCGGGTTGTCAGGTTGGCGGGTCAGAAAACCCCAACCCAAACCTGACCCATTTAAATCATCGGGTCAGCTACGTCAACCTTAACATGTTTACACATAACCCGAACCTAACCTATTTAACCCGCATATATACTTGGGTTGGCAGGTTAAATAGGTGACACGGGTTGAATAGGTTAAACGGGTTTCGGGTTGACCCATTTAACCCATTTTCTACATAAAAGTTGCCACCTTACACGAGTTAAACATGTTAAACGGGTTTGCGAGTCGACCCATTTAACCTATATAATAAAATATAAATATTTTTTAATTTAAGAAAAAAAAATCTTAAACGGGTTGGCGGGTCGACCCACTTAATTTATTCTCAACCCGAACCTGATCTGTTTAATAAACGGGTTAGATAGGACGACCCAAACCCGACCCGAAATCTATTTAACTCAACCCCAACCTGTTAATTTTCGTGTCGGTTTCAGGTCGGGTTTCGTGTCGGGTCAGAAATTGCCACCCCTACCTTTTAATATATCTAAAAGTACTGAGTTTATTTTTAGATAAGTGAGACGTAAAATTAAGCTTGATTTTGTGGCTAAACATGCATGTAAGTAATCCATCGGTCATAAAAGTACGGTCTACTTCTTCACGATCCAAAGTTTAGCCACACTAGTTATAGATTTTAAGCCTTCTAATCATTTATTTTACTTTCAAATAGTGTCTCAAATGACTAGTTGTATCAAAATTAAAATATAAAGTTTCACCATACTGTGAAGATATAAAAATAGAAATTTTCTTCAAAATAATTCATTGTTCCTTAACACAAGATGTACTTCCTTTGTTATATGTGATGTAGATGTAGATGCAGGAATTGTGGAAAAGGGTAGTACAAGCTTGTGAGTTTTGGAAATACAAGATTGCTACTCACAAGTCTCTAAAAAGAATTCAACAAAAAAGTGATGTGTGCAATTTTAAGAAGATCGAGTTGTTAGTAATAATTTGATGATTCAAAGTATTAATTTATTAATGAAAATGTAACTATCACATTTTTTACAATAAGCACATTAGTGTGACTTTTCTGAGTGAGTCAATGTAAAAAATAAATCTAATATTTACGCCCAAAGCAATTATATATNAAAAAAAAAAAAAAAAAAAAAAAAAAAAAAAAAAAAAAAGTTAAACTTCATCTTCCTCACCACACACCCTGCACACTCACTTCACACACACAACACAATATAACTCAAACCCAGAGAAAACAAGAAGGGGGCTCAACGTGCGGGCTCAAGAGCACATATTTCATTAAGATAAAGCCAAGACTACGATTCAACGAAGATGGAACGGAAGAGCACATAAGGTTTCCTACTATATTTGACATTACATTTTTATGTACTAGTTTTGTTTTTTTGTTTTTTTGTTTTTTTCCTAAAACAATTGGTTAATTTTCTTGTAATTTTCCTAAACCAAATACATTTTTGTGTAACCTTTTCTGAATTTGTAACTAAAGTAAAAGGTGTAAGATGAATTTGATTAGTCTTGTAAATGAATTATCTCAATGTTCATAATTGCTATACATATTATTCTCTGTTGCTTGTAGCTACTCATATCAGTTAGGCGTGATGTCCAAAACCATCGCCACTCAGGGCCAACTAATGTGCAAAAGAATTGAACGTGTCAAATCACGAAATGTATACCGAACAAACCCACTTTTATCATCATTAAAATTGGAGTTTACAAGAGCGTATTATACATCGATGCTTAACTCAAGTTACATGAGAATTTACATATAAGGGTAAATTGTTGGTTCCGCTATGTTTGTATGTGCTGCTAACGTAAGACAATTGCAAACCAAATTTTCTGAGACACCTGATTCTATAAAAATCCAAAATTTACACTATTATTCAACACAACAAGAATTTGCACCAAGTCTATTTGATACATTAACTATGTTCATCGATCAATAGGTAAGTATAAACTCTAACAATTCGTATATTTTAACTATATGTAGATAAAATGCGGACATTAAAGACTGCCATAGATCGGGTATTGACTTACGATGGCGAAAAAACATGACGCTATTTCGAACACCGATCGAGAGAGAACTCGAGATTCAATTTGTATGGAGATTCTGAGATGACATGGATAATCAAAGTCTGGTATTGGATCAAAGAATGGAAGTCCTTGACAGGTGATAACTGATGTGTTTCCTTTTGAAAAATGGACGTGTGTTATATTTTTATCAAAACAGTCGTTTACAGTGGTTCTACACCCAATCTAGCATACATTACAGCCACGCACTCCCTTTTCCCTAAGTGCGTTTATGGGGAAGTAAGTTAATCTGATTAACATTTATAATTTTACTCTACTTTTTTGTACATAAGTTGCTAAGCCGTGAAGAGAAAGTTACTGCGTTTATTCTCTTGTCGGTAGCATCATTTTTTTAATCGAAATCTATCTTAATTATGCTACTGATGTATTTCAAATAATGTTTTGACATTTATCAGCATATCGACTATACGTATGCCGCTTCAGCTCTATAAGTCTTGTGTTATTTGATTACCCGTTCTTTTATCTTGTTTAAAAAAAAAAAAAAAAAAAAAAAAAAAAAAAAAAAAAAAAAAAAAA
>LBNU01037238.1:0-10112 GCA_014162995.1 Artemisia annua | reverse complement strand
TTCAAGTAGGAAATATCAGGTGCAACACATAGAATACAATTCTGATTCAGAAAGTTCAGCACTTTTTAACGAAAAGAACACCAGCTCGTTAGTTTGAAAAGGCAAGCCCGGATACGAACTCCAGGTACTCCTTCTTGGCCTCGACTTCATCAACTGTTGCAGTTTTGTTATTAGAAAGCCATTCAGTGGTGTCAGCAATTGCATAATTCATGTTCTTTAAGGCTTTAGGGTCCAGTTTCGTAATTATATCATGTGCTTTCATCTTCTTTTTTAAGCCATACAAGCAATCCTCCAAGGCATTGTATGCATCCGCTTTCCGCTTGTACTCTAGGTCCTCAATTTTAAACGTTTCGGCATCATCTATCATTTTCTCAATCTCTTGTTTCGACAATCTTCCACTATGATTGGTCATAACAAGTGATTTAGTTCTACCTGTTGATACTTCCTTACTTGTGACTGTCAGGATGCCATTAGCATCTATTTCATATGTTTCTTCAACTTTAGTGACTCCCTTGGGAGCAAGTGGAATTCCAGAAATTCTAAACTGTCCCAGCAGATAGTTTTTAGTTGCTCTTTTTCGCTCCCCTTGATAAATCTTTGTCGTTATAGCTGATTGGTTGTCTTCAGTCGTAAAGAAAGTAGCAGTCTTCTTTGTGGGAATAAGAGTGTTCCGTGGGATTACAACCACCATTATATCTCCAAGTATGTCAGTCCCAATCGACAAGGGAGTAACATCCATTAGTACCAAATCCTTTATCAGCTTAGTAGTGCTATCACCACATAACTTTGCAGCCATAATAGCTGCTCCATATGCAACTGCTTCATCAGGATTAATGCTCTGGCATAGCTGCTTTCCGTCAAAGAACTCCTGCAACATACTTTGGACCTTTGGTATCCTAGTTGACCCACCAACAAGAATCACCTCATCTACACTTCTTTTATCCATTTTTGCATCAGTTAAACATGTCTCCAGTTTCTCAATACACTTTGTGAAAAAATTCATATTAAGCTCTTCAAACTTGGCACGAGTAAGATTCATAGAAAAATCAACACTCTCATGTAACATATCAAGTTCGATCATAGCTCGAGTAGTGTAAGAAAAACTTCTTTTTGCTCTCTCACATGCAACTTTTAACCTTCCTATCGCTCTTTCATTTCCAGTCAGATCCTTGTTCCATTTCTTCTTAAAATTCTCAACACAATAATTCACTAAACGGTTATCAAAATCCTGACCTCCCAAATGAGTATCACCGGCAACTGCCTTAACCTCAAAAGTACCTCCTTCATCGATGGTGAGAAGAGATACATCAAAAGTGCCACCACCAAGATCAAATACAAGCACAGTCTTCTTTCTAGTAAGGTCAGACCAATTATCTACAGCATAAGCAATTGCGGCTGCTGTGGGCTCATTGATCATACGAACAACATTTAGGCCAGCAATGGCGGCTGCATCTTTAGTTGCTTGCCGTTGACAATCGTTGAAATAAGCTGGAACTGTGATGACAGCATTTTTTACACTTTTACCAATATATTTTTCAGCAACTTCTTTCATCTTTGTAAGAATCATTGATGAGATTTCCTCAGCGGAAAACTGTTTCTCCTGACCTTTGTAAGTAACCACAATTCTTGGGGCATCGTTAGGTCCTTCCACGACTTTAAAAGGCCACAACTTCATGTCATCAAGTACTTCACCATCGCTGAACCTCCTGCCTATCATCCTCTTTGCATCTGAAATTCAAATACAAAAGCAACCATGTTACAAATTGTGTAACAAGATCGTTAGAGATAAATTAAACTAGCTAACGAAATTATAAACTGACCATATACAGTATTAGAAGGGTTCCTTGAGATTTGATTCTTGGCACCGTCACCAATTAGACGTTCCGTATTTGTGAAAGCAACACAAGATGGCGTTATTCGGTTGCCTTGGTCATTGGCTATGATCTCTATTCGATCATGTTTCCATACTGCAACACACGAGTATGTGGTTCCCAAGTCAATGCCGATTGCTGGTGCTTCACGACTACTGCTCGCCATTACTTCCAAGTTGAAGAAAAAAGGATGCAACAATACTATGAGTTTATGATGAACCCTCACACTTTCCTGATCTTATAGCTTCGAATTTAACTACTCCTCTAGGAATATGTAACATTTGTCAAAGTCCCAAGAACACTATGATATTAATATCTTGTGTTGAAGCATACTACGAGGTAATGTCTTTTAGGTTTCCAAAGGCAACTTTCAATGTCTAATTTTCATATCAATGTATTAAAAGCTGATGATCTCAAAGGATAACAACTGTTTGAATCTTTTGCTAATTAATAGCTAAAGCAGAAAATGTATACATTACTACTAGTGCAACGAGAATACGTATTTGCATATTTAAATTACAAGTTTTCTAGTTTAGTTGAGCTTTATTCCAAAAAAAAAGTTTATTATGTATATATAAAATAAATAAATGAATTAATCGAATAAAAGCTCTCAGAATAACTCATATTTCACATCCGTAGCCGTAGGCGGACCAAGAAGGGTTCTTGGGTGCATATGAACCACATGGATTTTTACTTCGTACAAATGTTGCCAAAAAACCTGATCACTTTTCCGCAATGAAACATTTTCGAAATATTTGTGTTATAAATCTTCTTTACTTTTATCGAAATGAACCAGATACTTTTAGTCTAGTCCACCACTAGTCCGCCAATGTATGAAGATAACTAGATAAGAAGCTACAACTCGTCCTAAATAGAAGTTTGAGCTCCTCTTATGTCATTAGGTGTGGCTACTAACACTTTTCATATTGAAAATTTAAAGATGTTAATTAGCGTAACGCTTTTGGGTTTATGGGCAATAACCTCTCGATTTGCAATAAAACACGGTCATCGGCCATTAACTATTGGCTAATTGTACAAAAATGTATTTAACTTGTCACTTTTGTAGTTCTGTGTAGCCTACATTTTTTTTTTTTTTTTTTTTCATGTACTCAACTTTGGAATTCAGTCAGTTCCGTGTATCAGATGACCTACTAAACAAGTAACAGGTAATTATATTTTGAGTTAATTACATAAATCATCCCTGTGGTTTGTGAGGTATCACGAATTTAGTCCATAATTTTTTTTATAAGCTTTCGTCTGTTTTTTACGTTTTTATACGTTGTCATCTGTTTTTATACATTTTCATCCGTTTTTATACATTGTCATCCATTTTTATACGTTTTATTCCGTTTTACTTACGTTTTTATAAGTTTTCGTCCGAAAAATGGACGAAAACGGATAAAAACATATGAAAACGTAAGAAAAATGGACGAAAATGTATAAAAAAAAATAGGGACTAAATTCGTAATACCCCACAAACCACAGGGACCTTGTATAAAAAAATTAGGGACTAAATTCGTGATACCACACAAACCACAAGGACCTTACTCTAAAAATAATCACATGTTACTTGTTTAACTTTGTTTATCAGGTCATCCGATACACGAAATTGGCTGAATTCAAAAGTTGAGTACATAAAACTACAAAAAAAAATAGTAAGCTACACAGAACTACAAAAAGTAACAAGTTAGATACATTTTGATGCAATTGGCCCTTAACTATTACTCCGTATTATTGAGGTTATTACAATTGTTCAAATTAAAATAAAATTGGGTATCTAATGAAAAATCTGAATCTCTTAACCACTAGGCTACATCTCTATGATTCGAACGTACTAAAGAATGGTAACAGCAGATGAATCGTGCTTAAGAATAGACATTTTCAAAGAACGGGTGAAGTCTCGGGATCCGCTCTAGTCGAGTAAGAGATTTCCCCTGAAGGCAGCTGATCCCGATTTTTCGCAACAAGAAAGGTTTGAGGCGGAAAAATTGACCAAACTTCATCCCAAATCCGCTCATATCCCTACCAGATGTCCTTTACTATTCTTTCTTAATGAAAATAGTATTAACAGTTTAACACTTTTATGTACACATCCTTTTTATTTACTGGGTTAACCCCTTTACCAAAAAAATAATAAATAAAAATAAATAAAAATATAACACACTCTACACAGTACACACCCCTAGTTCATACATCTCAACTTTACATAAGGTGTGTTTGACAAAATTAGATGTTTATTATAGCTAGTGTTGAATCTAGAGCTTATAAGAGCTTAAGCTTATGATAGTTGAAGTTTGAGCTGAAACTTTTACTTTTACATATATATAGCGATTAGCAAAGTAGCTAAAGTTGCAACTAAACGTATAAAATACAAATAATAAAAATATTTGAAGAAAAAAGTAAATATTATTTAAAGGGTATGTGTTTATCTATTTCAAAAGGTACTTCAAAAAACTTTTATAATGCAAGCTTGTGAATTCAAAAGCTCATATGTTTTATGTTGACAAACAAAGCTTAAGTTATATTTCAATTTATCTTAAAAGCTTAAGCACCCAAAAGCTCTCCTTCAAGCATGCTTTTTAAAAATATTTTAAAATATGTTTTCTGTTGACAAACAAAGCTTAAGTTATATGTTTTCTGCAGTTATACATATGAAATAAAAAAGAAATAACAATATTTAAAGAAAAAAAAAGTAAATATTATTTAAAGAGTATAAGTGCTTAATTGCTTATATAATTATCTATTTCGAAAGGTACTTCAAAAAGCTTTTATAATGTGAGCTTGTGAATTCAAAAGCTTATATGTTTTTTGTTAAAGCTTAAGTTATATTTCAATTTATCTTGAAAGCTTAACTACCCAAAAGCTCTCCTTCAAGCACGCTCTTTAAAAATCCGAAAAAAAATATCTTTGTAACCTTTTCCAAAATTTAGCCCAAACGCAAACATCCCTAGTACATGCATATCAACTTTTTAATTACGACAATATATACATCACGATTGCTACATTACTACATAAAATATGGCCCATTAGGAAAAGAAAAAAAGTACTTCGAACCAAGACCTTTCAAGTTTCAACACTTAAACGTATACGTGTTAGGCCAAACACCACAAAAGAAAGAAAAAAAATATATCAATTGTCGGCCCATTTCAAGTAAAACCCATGAACATACCAAAAATATACAAACTATACAAAGTATCCGATAGGACGTTATCGTAATTTTATCACATTGCCACTTCAGCAAAAGTGTGACAAATATCTCAAATAAAATGCATCATTTTTAATGTTAGATCAGCTGTTGATTGCTATGGCTCATTAGCTAAAAAGGTACTGCAAAACCTAAAACTTTTAACACTTATAATATTGTGATATATATACTCCATTCATTTTAAAATAACTATTCACCGGAAAAAAGAAAATGATTCTCATGCCTAAAATGCATGCCTAAAGATATGCCTAATAATAAGATGATGACAAGTGGATTAATCAAAAGTGAATATTTGAAGTGAGAAAATGCATAAGTGATGTGTCAAATTATTAATGATTTAGGCATGACTTTAATCATATATGTTAGGTCTCTCTATCATTGCTCCCGAAAAAAATATACTCCACAATTTAGTAAAAGCATACAATAACTTTTTATGCTTTTTTCACTTTTTGCGGAGTATTTAATCACCGTTTTCTATAAATTTTGTATTAATAGTCCAAGTAAAGTAATAAGGTAAACTCGATTAAACTTTCTTATATACGTAGTAGTAAGTTTCTTGACTTCCTCTCAAGAGGCCGCTTGGTGTGTATCTCTCTCTTTTCAGATAACTTGCGCGCTAAAAACTTGCATGTTTATCTATATTTTGTAAGTCCATGTTTATATTAAGGACGAACCTTTGCGGAGGCAAAATCCTTATTTTATACAATTTTCATTACTAACCCATGAAAAAAAATAAAAAAATAAAAAAAATAAAAAAAAGAGTTGCATTATTAGTGTTATTGTAATTAATTTTTCTGTTTTGTTGTGCAAGTTAACTCTTTAAATATTTTTGTATATATACTAATTTATGTTTCTGCTTTCAATGAAAATGTTTAAGTTTCGTCACTGATCCTAATTTATAAATCCATATTTATATTTTGGTGTCCTAATTTATAAATTTACTTTTAGATTTTGAGTTATTTCAAAGGGGGATAACTTGGCTACAATAATTGTAGCTAATTGGCTACAATTCTCCACTAAAATACGTAAGAAAATGAATCAGGGTCCCACAAAAAAATGTCAGGGACCCACAATTTGTAGCACAAATTGTAGGAAGTTGGCTACAATGTAATTGTAGCTAATATATTCCCTATTTCAAAATACTTATTCATGTTTATATTTTAATCAATAAAAAAATAATTTTTTTTTCTATAAATTAATAAAAATATTAAAGTGTCTAGAAATTTCTTAAACAGTACAACCAATGAATGAATAACCAGAAAGAATCCACGTAAGCAAAAAGTGTAGGCAACAAAATATCTCAAATAATATCTTCCTTCACTTTTATAAATATCAAAACAGGACACGTCACCACTCTTCTTCTTCACTAGCACCTCCATATATATATATATATATATATATATATATATATAAAAACCAAACAAACCACTTAACACATCATCACCTTCTTATTCTCATGGCCAACGACGACGTTTTACCCACTCCCTTACTCGACTCCGAATCCCACGCGCTCCTCCAATCCATAACCGAAGAAGGCGGCTACGCCTACGCGCGTATGACCACACGCGCCGCTTTAGGAGACACACGCGCTGCGGAAGCGGCGCGTGAGATGGCGTGGGAGCAGCTGCATTCGGGGCCGTGGAACTCGGTGTTGCCGGTGTGGAGAGACGCGTACTCAATGGCGTGCTTACACGTGGCGAAATGGTGTTATGTGAATGGGGAGTATAAGGAGGTGATTAGGGTTTTGGATATGGGGTTGATTATGGGAGGGAGTGTTTTGAGGAAGGATTTGGAGGATGGGATTGTTAAAGCTATGGAGAGGGTTAGGGTTTCGGATGAGTCGAATGAGTCGAAGAATTCGGTGTTGATGAGGCGAAATGCCGTTGATTTGATGGAGGTGAGTGTTTGTTAATTGTGTTGGTGTGTGTGGGATTATGATTGTGAGTATAGGTAGTAGCTGTAAGCATTAGCCGTAGCTGTTTGTTTTTATAAAAGCGCTTGGTAAAATAAATGTAGGTATAATTTATTGTGAGTATAGGTTTAATGATGTATGTTTTGTAGCTGTAAGCAGTAGCAGTAGCTGTTTGTTTTTATAAATGTAGTTCTTGTTAAAGTGTAAAATAGCGTAAAAGTTATTGTGTGTGAGTGTAGGTTTAATGACGTATCTTTGGTAGGTGTAAGCAGTAGCTGTTTGTTTTTATAAATGTGGTTCTAGTTAAAGTGTAAAATAGCGTAAAAGTTATTGTGTGTGAGTGTAGGTTTAATGACGTATGTTTGGTAGGTGTAAGCAGTAGCTGTAGCTGTTTGTTTTTTATAAATGTAGTTCTAGTTAAAGTGTAAAATAGCGTAAAAGTTATTGTGTGTGAGTGTAGGTTTAATGACGTATGTTTGGTAGGTGTAAGCAGTAGCTGTAGCTGTTTGTTTTTTATAAATGTAGTTCTAGTTAAAGTGTAAAATAGCGTAAAAGTTATTGTGTGTGAGTGTAGGTTTAATGACGTATGTTTGGTAGGTGTAAGCCGTAGCAGTAGCTGTTTGTTTTTATATAAGCGTTTGGTAAGATAAATGTAGTTGTAATTAAAATGTAAAATAGCGTAAAAGTTATTGTGTGTGTGTGTGTGGAATTTAATTATGAGTGTAGGTTTAATGATGTATGTTTCGTAGCTGTAAGCAGTAGCTGTTTGTTTTTATAAAAGCGTTTGGTAACAGAAATGTAGTTGTAATTAAAATGTTAAATAGCGTAAAAGCTATTGTTTGTGTGAAATTGTGAGTAGAGGTTTAATGATTTATGTTTGGTAGCTGTAAGCAGTAGTCGTAGCTATTTGTTTTTATAAAAGCGTTTGGTAAATTAAATATAGTTATAACTAAAATGTTAAATAGTGTAAAAGTCATTGTGTGTGTGAACTCTAATTGTGAGTAACATGAATGTGCAAATTGTATATAAAAGTTGTTATTAACTATGTCGTGTGAAATTATAATTGTGACTAGAGACATTGGTGATGTTTAGTAGCTAGCTTATAAAAGTTTGTTTATATAATAGAGTTTGGTAGCATAGCTAAGTGTAAAGTAACTTAAAAGTGATTGTGTTTGTGAAATGCAATTATGAGTAGAGGTTTGATGATTTACGTGTGGTAGCTGTAAGTAGTAGTGTAACTAATAGCCGTTTGTTTTATAAAAGCGTTTATTAACACAAATGTAGTTGTAATTAAGGTGTAAATTAATGTAACGGTTAAACGCTTCATTTATTAGCGTTTTGAATAGGAAAGTTTAAATATATTTCAAAAGCTAAACGCTTGTTGCCAAATAAGCATTATATTCTAAATGCTAAAAGCTAAAAAACTAGTTGCATTTAGGATGTTATTATTTGCAGAAAGTTGTGCATATGTTTTACTATTAACTATGTGAAAGCGAGTTTTTGTTAACTGATTTGTAGCGGATTTTTTTGTGTTGTGAATGATAAAAGTTTTCCGATGTTAAGTGATACTTTTGAGGTAAATTGCAAGTTGTGTCTCAGATTTGTTATAATTGATATTTGATGAATTGTTATTTGGAGGAGATATAATGATTGCTTATATTGTGGATCCTACATGTACGGTACTATAATCATTTGAGATCCCCGTGAATGTTTATTAATTGTTGAAGCTTGTTTACAAAGAAAATGATAGCAGGTTAACTTATTGCTGGGCTTAATTGTCCGAAACTTGATTGGTGGTGGAACCACGTGGTTTTTAGCAGATTGAGATGGTTGTAGTAGGGTAAAAGTAAATGTATCATAACTTAGGGTAAAGGTAAATGTATTTTAACTTATTGATGCATAGAAGACCATGTTTATTATGCATATATGTTATTAACATTTGACATTTGTTGTCAGATGTAACTTTTTATGGAAAATCTACCAAAGTTTACTATTCACTGTTAGAGAACCTCTCCCAACCTGGGTTGAGTTTCTGATTGTCCAAAATCTAGTATCCTAGTCATTGGCAGAGCCATGAAGGGACTATGGAGGTTGGTGGCCCCCCTAGACTTTGGACCATTATTGTACAATTACTTGCTTTTCATGAGTAAAGGTTTTGTTTTTACTATTTAGCCCTCACATAAAAGACTTTGAATTCTTTGTCCCTCCCACAAAAACCTTTCAAGCTCCGCCATTGATCCTAGTTATTGATTATGTGACCTTCATCATGTGCATTTGATGAAAGTCGGACTTGTTTTTGTATCATCAAGGCAATAATGTGACAAACATGATCGTGTACATACAATGAGAGAGAGAGATTCCGTAGGACGTATCGGCAAAATACACTTTTCTTGTAGGCCATGAGCTAGAACAATAACTCGATAAGGTTTCCATATATCTATTGGTAATACATAGAACACTTGTGGTTTCATGCATAATGGACCTATGTGCATTGATTCGTTGAGTAATGTTTTATCTGTCTTGATGATATATTTATCAGCAAGAAGATTGCAAGAATGTTCACCATCTGATTGGACATCATGCTCAGACGGTTTGAAAAGTGAACAGATTGTAGATAGGAAGGTTTCCCTGTGTTCAAGTGTAAAAAGACGGATTCATTAGTATTTTTCGTGGTTCATATCATTCCTTGAAGTAGTAGGACCAACTGACCAAGTGGTTCAATGCATTTAAATTTTCATTAACTTGCTGCATTGAACTTGTAGGTCCGTCAAATCTTACCCAAGAATTCACTGTCCTGTAAAATTGTCGGGAAGAGATCCGCCCTGTCATTGGAGGAATTTATGTGTGACTATTTCCTCCCAGGTTCTCCAGTTTTATTAAGTGATAGTATGACTCATTGGCCCGCCACGACCAAGTGGAATGACTTAAATTACCTAAAAAGGGTTGCTGGCTACCGAACAGTTCCTGTAGAGGTGATGTATATTTTCAATCATCTGCTAGCAGAAATTTTTTTGTCCTTGCAAATTTTGATTAATACTACTTTCTTTTGAACTAAAAAACTTGCATAAAGTGTTTTAGAAAATTCATATTGAATTTGCTAATCACTTTTGCTCGTCATCATCTC
>LBNU01037235.1:53058-83960 GCA_014162995.1 Artemisia annua | reverse complement strand
GTATAACGAAACCCTAACATACCAAAGAACAAACTGATACGATCCAAAGCAGCAATAGAATTGAAACTACAAACGCAATAGCCAGGATCCATCATAATGTAAAATAGGGTTTACAGAAACCCTAACATCCCATAACAATCGTCCCATCAGGCCCCATAGCAAACCATGACGGAACGAACACAACAGCAATCATCCCTCTCTCAACCCACTTACACGAATACCACGCCAAACCAGCAAAAACAATCACGATCACCAGATCGACTTTCAATAATGAATGGATTAAACAATCCAACTTGCATAACATATGATATTTATTTGAACGCGCCTGAAACCAAAACAACATCAAGGACTGATCAAAACTAAAAATACGAAACCCTAACACTAGGGTTTCGTTCTTGAAGAAACCCTAATCCCAACGATAGATCTCTGTTATCCAAAGATATAACTGTCGGTTAGGGAAAGTCTAGATCGCCCATAGAAACCTTATAAGAAAGGTCAGAATATGTGGAGATTTCCGGCCGCCACCCTCCCAACTTTTCCGGCCAAAATTAATCCCTAATTCGTCCTCTCTAATCTTCTTTGAAGGTTATGCAATACGATTAGGTTATTAACAGTCTATTGAGGGTGGTTGGTGTTGTTTTTCACGCTTTATTTATTCGGATTTCTCCCTACCTTGGCTACTTTTAAACCCTACAATCGATTTTCATCAGTTTTTGGTGAATCGTTTTTAGGGCTGTTAAATCACCAAGTGTTTGATCGTACCCTTTAACCTCTGATTCATATGTCGGTTCTTTTAGATCGACTATACATTTAAAGGGTCGATTTTATTGCTTTTCATCTAAACCCTAATCGTTTTTTCTTTGGTCGGTTTTAATCGAATTATTCTTTAGGGTTTTTAGGGTTTCGTTTATCGCTGGATCTGAGCGTTATTTTTCAAGTCGGTGTTGTATCGATTTGTTTATATATTACGATCCTATGGTTTTTTCTCTAAGTCGGCTGTTCCTATGTAGACTTAGGGTTTGGGGGTGGATTCTTGATGCGGAATTTTTAAATTCTGCTAACGATTCTTTATTGTGGGTAAACCCTCCATAGGGTGTTTTTTTTTGGGTAAAAGGGTTAATTCACCCCGGCAAAATTCATTACACCAAAAAGCGTTGAAGTACATAGGATGAGGGTGACTTCCCTCATTACAGTCCCTGAGGACACTTACAGACTCTCATATAAGAATGACACGCCATTCTTATAATTTACATTAAACATAAACTTACATTGAACAGAAACTACAACGACTATAAAAATAAAACAAAGTAAATGCTATTATCTTCAAATCGTCATAGTAGTCCAAACATCCATAATCATCTTCATAGTCCCACAAGCCATGCTTCAAAAGAATCAGAATTATAGCACCTATGTGACAACCAAGAGATGAACATACAATAGGGTCCAAACCCTAACATCCATCAACTTACAGCAAAAAGATCACCATCAATCACAACAAACCCCTTCATGGATCATCAAATTTGAAATTCAGTTCACAAATATCACACAACAATTGGTGAAGGACTCTAAAACCGCGGATAGAGCAGCAAGCATAAACTTGCTCCAACAGTGTATGTTTAGGCGCAAAACCAAACGCAAATCAGATTATTCATTGTAAATGTAGCAAACCTACGCACTTCCATAGTAACAGCCTCACTCCATCATCAAAAATATTAATGTAACACCAATCAGATGAACAAAGCAGCAATGAAACCAATAACGATAGTAAGATTTTTTGAATAAGAAATCTACCAAACTTAATCTCCAACAAACGACCAGCAGCATGAATAAAGAGGCACCAGCAGATTCAAAGAGTATACCGTCATCAATAGCACCAATACCACCATACTAGCTAAATCGTTGTACTAACAATAATAGGTTCAGCCCTAAAATCCATGAACAACCAGCAAAAGCATGTTGTGCATCAATCAGTAGTAGCAAACCGAACCAAAAATAGTGTCTAAACCCTAACATGCCAAAGAACGATCCACATCATGATAATCAATAGCGGCAGGATCAAGGAACACGGTAGGTTTTTGAATAAGATCCCTACAAGTTAACTTCCATCTCTCTCTTGAAACCCACATACATAACACAAACTACATGATAACATCATATAGATCTAACAAAGAACTTGCAGCCGACAACCAAGCCTAGATAATGGCTACCATTCATAATAACGACCAGCCGCAACACCAACAATCCAAGAAAGTTGAAACCCTAAGGGTTTCATAATCGTTCAGTCAAACCAACCATAATACACCACAAATAATAAGACGATCAAGTCTTCATAATGAGCACCAACAGCGAAACCCTAAATAAAAATTGATCCTCTAAACCGACCATGAAGTCGACTTATAAGGAACGATTATATATGACAGAATAGTTAGGGATTAAAGATCACTAAATAAAAACCCTAACTAGCGATCATAAGAAAAATCGTTAAGGGAAACGATTTAATGATAAGCCTAGGATCGATTAGGGTATAAATAAAGCATAAACATTAAACCCTTAAATAAAAATCGATTTTAAAACCGACTTAAATAAAATCATTAAGGGTTTTATTCAGGCGACGAATCCAGCCTCCTCTTTGATATAACACATCCCTAAGGTCGATTGCATACAAACTAAACGAATCAGAGATCGTTTAGATGTAGAGAGGCGAATTTAGGGATGGTTTTTGGCCGGAAAAAGGGTGAAGAGGAGGCGGCAATGTGGTGTCCTGAATTCTCCCCTAGAGAGAGAATCCATAGGGTGTTTTTCATGCTGATGATGGTCGTTCTATATGGTTCGTATCTGACGGATGGTTTTGTTTCGATTAATGGTGTGGGTTGAGAGAGTGGAAGTTTTTGATCGCGTGTTCTTGCTGCTATTGGTTTGGTTTTGACGAGGTGTCTCTTGTCATACTGAACAACATGATTACTCACTTTTGCTGGTAGTAGCATGGATAATGGGTATCGATGAGATGATGGTTAGGGTTTGGCTTACTGTTGAGGTCTTTAACCCTATGTTTGCTGGTTGTATTTGTTCCCAAGGATTCTTGTACATCGTGCAAAGCCATGCTGGTTAATCTTATGAATATTGTTTTGATCGATGCTACTGGTTATATGGATGCTTGGGTTTGTTGAGTATGAGATCATTGCTTTGACATGGTATTGTTTGATTATTTATAGGTCTTGCTTAATGCTGCTTGATTTAGTTCGCGATCATATTTAAGACCTGGTATGTCATGTGATGATGCCCGATGACTTTGGGGAAGTTAAGTTTGTGGGGACTCTTGTTCAAAACCCCATGCTCACAATGCTATGCACGTTGGGTACTATGATTCTCTCTTACTATTGGTATGGCGTTGGTGAGGTTTTGTTTGTGGTGTTTGCTACTACAAACAGATTTTAGTTGTTGCATATGACTTGATCCTTGAGTTGTCTTCATGTGTTTCTTTCGTATGTGTTGGAAGATGGGTTCAAGGTCGGATATGCTGGAAGGTTGGGTCACTTAGACCATTGTTTATGCTTCAAGTTCAATTTGCTATGGTAGTCACTCGTATTAGGTTATTAGATTATGCTTGCATAATACTAATAGAAGACGCAATTGGTTGAAGCTGGATGTTCACATGTTTATGATCTGGATCACTAGGATGACTAAGAAGACTTAAATGCTTATTTGAGTTGTGATGTATTGTATTTTTATTGCTAGTCATGGTTAGTAGTATTTAGATCTGTTAGTTATAAGAATGGCCTGTCATTCTTATATAGTGGTAGTGGTAGTGTCCTTAGGGACTTCGATGAGAGACTCACTCTCATCCATTGTACTGTAACGTTTTCTTGATTAATGTATTTTACCGGGTGCAGGATGACTCCCCTTTACCCAAAAATAAAAACAAATCGGCCCTAATATATGAACAATCGATTAAAACCGACTATGATAATAAGACAACGATAATAGGGTCTGATTAAAACCCACATAACGATTCAAAACCCTAAGGAAGCGATTCACCAAACTTAATTTGGTAAAGACGATTGAGAGTAGTAAGGGTTAAGAACAAGAAGAAATCCGTATAAATAAGAATTATGAACCAGCCGCCATCTGAAAACTAATAAAAACGCATCCCCTAACCACGTATTGCATACCCAAGAAAAGGGTAGAGAGGACGTCATGTGGAGGATGGTTTTTGGTCGGAGAAAGCATGGCAGATGGCGGCCGGATTTCTCCTTAGTGACAATTTCTCTTATCAAGTAAAAAAACTCTCTCAACTATGGGTAACCCTCAACAGATCGTAATCCAAACCCACAACAAACGAAAAACAACCAGCTGCAATGTCTCTTCAAACAAACCCTATTTATAGGTTAACTCAATAAGTAATAATGGAACGATAAAGAACACAAGAGACTTCACCACAAAGTTGCACGCTGCCAATAGCACCCAACAGCAGCAACAAGGTACCACAAACGATTAAAGGATAAAACAATAAAGCTCAAGCACCAAATCGACTTAATATAGGCAGTTGATAAAGTCGGTATAATGAATAAACACCTTAGTCGGTTTAATACCCTAACCACGATTTAACAAGAAATCGTTTGGGATATTGAAGGAAAAATAAAAACGATCCAAGATAATCGTTTAAGGTTTAAAGAACAATGCAACCGACTAAAAAGATCCCTAAAGAAAACGATTAAAACAAGTAGCGATTAGGTTTTTAGGGATATCTTAGTTAACGATTTTCTACCCCCAAACAAAGTACACCAAAAAGCCAGTAATCAATATGAGCTAAGCAATAATAATGATCAGAAATCAAATGATTGAAAAGAACATACGAATTAGAGTTTTTAGGTGGAAAACGATTAGGGAATGGAGGGGGTAGAAAAATCGCCAGGGAGAGATCGACTTTAGGGTTTTCTTATTGAGCCATTAGTCGTTGTGAATAAGACATTGATCGCATAATAGAATTACCAAAAAAAAAACGAAAATCAGCGATTAGGTCGCGGGTAAGCCTAAATTTATTTATAGACCTGTTGCTAAGCCTAGTAATCAAGACCAAGCTAGTACTTCTATGCCGAATGATAATAGAAAATAAACTTACATTGAACAGNCGGCTTCATAGGTTTACCATCTTTTCCCAATATTTTACCATTACTACTTTTAACCCTTTTAGCCAAATCACTCAACACCAAATTGCAATCAATACTCATGGAATCCCTATTCGAGTTGTTGAGAAAACCTTTTTCCATCTCTCCTAACCCTCAACAGATCGTAATCCAAACCCACAACAAACGAAAAACAACCAGCTGCAATGTCTCTTCAAACAAACCCTATTTATAGGTTAACTCAATAAGTAATAATGGAACGATAAAGAACACAAGAGACTTCACCACAAAGTTGCACGCTGCCAATAGCACCCAACAGCAGCAACAAGGTACCACAAACGATTAAAGGATAAAACAATAAAGCTCAAGCACCAAATCGACTTAATATAGGCAGTTGATAAAGTCGGTATAATGAATAAACACCTTAGTCGGTTTAATACCCTAACCACGATTTAACAAGAAATCGTTTGGGATATTGAAGGAAAAATAAAAACGATCCAAGATAATCGTTTAAGGTTTAAAGAACAATGCAACCGACTAAAAAGATCCCTAAAGAAAACGATTAAAACAAGTAGCGATTAGGTTTTTAGGGATATCTTAGTTAACGATTTTCTACCCCCAAACAAAGTACACCAAAAAGCCAGTAATCAATATGAGCTAAGCAATAATAATGATCAGAAATCAAATGATTGAAAAGAACATACGAATTAGAGTTTTTAGGTGGAAAACGATTAGGGAATGGAGGGGGTAGAAAAATCGCCAGGGAGAGATCGACTTTAGGGTTTTCTTATTGAGCCATTAGTCGTTGTGAATAAGACATTGATCGCATAATAGAATTACCAAAAAAAAAACGAAAATCAGCGATTAGGTCGCGGGTAAGCCTAAATTTATTTATAGACCTGTTGCTAAGCCTAGTAATCAAGACCAAGCTAGTACTTCTATGCCGAATGATAATAGAAAATAAACTTACATTGAACAGAAACTACAACGACTAATGGCTCAATAAGAAAACCCTAAAGTCGATCTCTCCCTGGCGATTTTTCTACCCCCTCCATTCCCTAATCGTTTTCCACCTAAAAACTCTAATTCGTATGTTCTTTTCAATCATTTGATTTCTGATCATTATTATTGCTTAGCTCATATTGATTACTGGCTTTTTGGTGTACTTTGTTTGGGGGTAGAAAATCGTTAACTAAGATATCCCTAAAAACCTAATCGCTACTTGTTTTAATCGTTTTCTTTAGGGATCTTTTTAGTCGGTTGCATTGATTCCTTAAAAAAACCAATCGAAACCCTAACAATCGCAAAACTGCAACCAAATAATAAATCAATTAGAGGGAGTTAATACTCGGATTAATCCACAAGAATTGAAGTTTTATAAGGTATTCGAATTAAGAATTGGATAGGGAACGATTAGGATTGAAAGGGAAGAAGGAATCACATTTTTCTCCAGAGCGTTTAGGGTTGTTTTTTACAATAGTTTATTTTTAAAGTAAGGTACAATTGCTCTCAACAGGTGAGCCTTTAGGGACAACGGCTCTTATCATGTAAGGGAAAAATTGGCTTCATAAAGTTAGCCATTAGGGACAACTGATCTCATCATGTAAGTGACAATTGCTCTTATCAATGGTGCAAGCATTAGGGACAATGGCTATCATCATGTAAAGGGCAGTTGCTCTCATCAAGTGAGCAAGCGTTTACGAACAACGGATTAATAAAAGTTAGGTACAATTGCTCTCAACAAGTTAGCCTTGAGGGACAACGGCTCTTATCATGTAAGGGACAAATTGCTCTCAAAATTAGCCTTTAGGGACAACGGATCTCATCATGTAAGTGAAAATTGCTCTTATCAAAGGTGCAAGCATTAGGGACAATGGCTATCATCATGAAAAGGGTAATTGCTCTCATCAAGTGAGCAAGCGTTTAGGGACAACGACTCCCATAAAGTAAGGTACAATTGCTCTAAACAAATGAGCCTTTAGGGACAATGACTCTTTTTTTTGGGTAAAAGGGTTAAATTCACCCCGGTAAAATGCATTACACCAAAAAACGTTGAAGTACAAAGGATGAGGGTGATTTCCCTCATCTCAGTCCCATAGGACACTTACAGACTCGAATATAAGAATTACACCAATTCCTATAACTTACAATAAAATGAACCTACCAATACTGACACAAGTACATAAACATTAACAATACTACTCAAGAAAATACTTGAGCCTTCTATATCACTATTGTAGTCCACTTTAACTTCCATGAAGAATCCATGTATGAAAACCAAGCATTCTTCAACATGTAGAAACGATTCCAGCGGCAATAAGCATCAAAATCAAAAAAACCCATCCGCTGAAACATGTAGAAACGATCATAGGGCTGAAGAACCCTAACCTCCAATGTAATCACCATGAAAAGTGACGACAACTTACACTCATCAGTAATAAGTCAATATCAACAGCCTTTGATTATGAATTAAAACAGCTGCAAAAGACCTAATTAACCAATGAATAAACATAGGGTTGTAGAAAACCCTAACAACCATGTTGCGAACAATGAACATGCAAAGTACAAGCCAAGATCACCCCATCAAAACAACCATAAAGTAACCAATATCAGAATGATCAAGGACACAATGCAACGAACCAAGGGTGGTAACACCCTAACAAGTAGATCGAATGAGCAAGAACAAGGACCAGATCCATCAGCATGATAAACATGTACACGTGCAGGATCAAATCACAACCAAACGATCTAAGGAGTTTTTGAATAAGAACCCTAAACTTAACTTCCAAGTGCAGCAGCACACAAAACATCTACCCACGTAGAACATCACACTCTCCCAAACCCACATAATCATAACAAGCTTCATCACAAGAACGACCAGCCCTTCATCAAAACCCTAACGAAGGGTATACTTCCATAATACCAAAACTCTAAACGAGTTTACTTCCAATCGGTATAATAAAAACCTAAAAAAGGTTTTATAAGCTTTAAGCACAAATCCAAAAACCAATCGACCCTTAAAAGTAAGAGTGTAAAGTCGATCAGTATAATAACAATATAGGATCGTTAATTATGTAGGTAATAACACTTTATACAAAACGATCCAACAACCCCGAAACCCTAACAAACGATTACAATGAATAATGATTATAAGGAGCCAAGTAATCGTTAAGGTTATACATAAATAATCCAAACTAAACCCTAAAAAAGAGGTCGGTTACTAAACCGACTATAATGAAAAACGATTAGGGATTAGAAAAAAAGGCGAAATCAGAAAATAATGAATGAAAAACAAGACCACACCCCATTCCCAGATGATTACTACCCGTAGATCCGATTAACCAGCCTCCTCTTTGATATAACACATCCCTAAAATCGATTGCATACAAACTAAACGAATCAAAGATCGTTTAGATGTAGAGAGGCGGTTTTAGAGGTGGTTTTTGGCCGGAGAAAGGTTGAAGAGGAGGCGGCTGTGAGTTTTATTGTACGTGGGTTTAGAGATTGTCATGGAATCAAATTTTCTGAATGTTAAACAGCCTTCGAAGGCTACGGGGTTGGCTGCTAAGATTGGTAATATCGATGGCAAGGTTATAACTAATGCAAGTATGCCATTGAAAACTATATTGAAAAGTGCAGGTTTGGAAGGAAAAACGGGTAGCTTTGCTCTTCCTAGTGATCATGGTCCCGTTGTTTCTGATCCGAATGGTGCGTTACAACAAGGGGTACGTTTGGCTAGTTCTAAATCTGATTTTCCTAAGTCTAATAATCTTGTAGCATCTGATTCTTTGGGGGCTGCACTTGTTGGTACGTCTAAGGATAATGGTGCTAGGCTAGTGGATGGGGGTAATATTGGAGGTTCTTGTGATCCTAAGGTACCTAGCGATTCACAATCTGTTGGAGTTGATGAGGCTACTAGGTCGGGTTCAAGAGTGGTTATTCCAATGGCCGTCGTAGATGATATGTGCACTAAACTAAATAATTCATTATACGGTTATTTCATTGGTCAAAGGGTTGCGTTTCCTATTGTGGAAGACTATGTCAAGCATGCTTGGGCAAGGTTCAGCTTTGAACATGTTATATTCAAGCCAATGAATAAACATAGGGTTGTAGAAAACCCTAAACAACATGTTGCGAACAATGAACATGCAAGTACAAGCCAAGATCACCCCATCAAAACAACCATAAAGTACCAATATCAGAATGATCAAGGACACAATGCAACGAACGCAAGGGTGGGTAACACCCTAACAAGTAATCGAATGAGCAAGAACAAGGACCAGATCCATCAGCATGATAAACATGTACACGTGCAGGATCAAATCACAACCAACAATCTAAGGAGTTTTTGAATAAGAACCCAAACTTAACTTCCAAGTGCAGCAGCATGACAAAACATCTACCGGCACGCTAGAAGNTACCCACGTAGAACATCACACTCTCCCAAACCCACATAATCATAACAAGCTTCATCACAAGAACGACCAGCCCTTCATCAAAACCCTAACGAAGGGTATACTTCCATAATACCAAAACTCTAAACGAGTTTACTTCCAATCGGTATAATAAAAACCTAAAAAAGGTTTTATAAGCTTTAAGCACAAATCCAAAAACCAATCGACCCTTAAAAGTAAGAGTGTAAAGTCGATCAGTATAATAACAATATAGGATCGTTAATTATGTAGGTAATAACACTTTATACAAAACGATCCAACAACCCCGAAACCCTAACAAGCGATTACAATGAATAATGATTATAAGGAGCCAAGTAATCGTTAAGGTTATACATAAATAATCCAAACTAAACCCTAAAAAGGAGGTCGGTTACTAAACCGACTATAATGAAAAACGATTAGGGATTAGAAAAAAAGGCGAAATCAGAAAATAATGAATGAAAAACAAGACCACACCCCATTCCCAGATGATTACTACCCGTAGATCCGATTAACCAGCCTCCTCTTTGATATAACACATCCCTAAAATCGATTGCATACAAACTAAACGAATCAAAGATCGTTTAGATGTAGAGAGGCGGTTTTAGAGGTGGTTTTTGGCCGGAGAAAAGTTGAAGAGGAGGCGGCTGGGGTGGCCGGATTTCGCCCCTAGAGAGAGAACTTTAGGGTTATTCCTTATATAGGGACAATGACTCTTATCTTGTAAGGGACAAATTTCCCTCATAAAGTTAGCCTTTAGGGACAACGGATCTCATCATGTAAGTGGCAATTGATCTGATCAAAGGTGCAAGCATTAGAGACAATGGCTATCATCATGTGAAGGTTAATTGCTCTCATCAAGTGAGCAAGCGTTTAGGGACAACGACTCCCATAAAGTAAGGTACAATTGCTCTCAACAAGTTAGCCTCGAGGGACAACGGCTCTTATCATGTAAGAGACAAATTGCCCTCAAAGTTAGCCTTTAGGGACAACGGATCTCATCATGTAAGTGACAATTGCTCTTATCAAAGGTGCAAGCATTAGGGACAATGGCTATCATCATGTAAAGAGCAATTGCTCTCATCAAGTGTGCAAGCGTTTAGAGACAACGACTCCCATAAAGTAAGGTACAATTGCTCTCAACAAATGAGCCTTTAGGGACAACGACTCTTATCTTGTAAGGGACAAATTGCCCTCATAAAGTTAGCCTTTAGGGACAACGGATCTCATCATGTAAGTGGCAATTGCTCTTATCAAAGTTACAAGCACTAGAGACAATGGCTATCATTATGTAAAGGTTAATTCCTCTCATCAAGTGAACAAGCGTTTAGGGACAACGACTACCATAAAGTAAGGTACAATTGCTCTCAACAAGTGAGCCTTTAGGGACAATGACTCTTTTCATGTAAGGGACAAATTGCCCTCATAAAGTTAGCCTTTAAGGACAACGGATCTCATCATGTAAGTGACAATTGCTCTTATCAAGTGTGCAAGCATTAGGGACAACGACTATCATCATGTAAAGGGCAATTGCTCTCATCAAGTGAGCAAGCGTTTAGGGACAACGACTCCCATAAAGTAAGGTACAATTGCTCTCAACAAGTGAGCCTTTAGGGACAACGACTCTTATCATGTAAGGGACAAATTACCCTCATAAAGTTAGCCTTTAAGGACAACGGATCTCATCATGTAAGTGACAATTGCTCTTATCAAGTGTGCAAGCATTAGGGACAACGGCTATCATCATATAAAGGGCAATTGCTCTCATCAAGTGAGCAACCGTTTAGGGACAACGGCTCCCATAAAGTAAGGTACAATTGCTCTCAACAGGTGAGCCTTTAGGGAAAACGGCTCTTATCATGTAAGGGAAAAATTGGCTTCATAAAGTTAGCCATTAGGGACAACTGATCTCATCATGTAAGTGACAATTGCTCTTATCATGTAAAAACAAAATTAAGATACCCTAACTATTCTCTCTCTTTGGAGAAAAAGCGACACAAAAATATCCCTAACTTTTTTAAATCGTTCTTCATCCTTTGATCCTAATCCTTTTAATTCTTTGTTCGATCTGATTATTCTATTGATAAAACCTTGTGTTTATCATTGATTCTTTCAAATCGTGGCTTATAACTAACGAATTGGATCTAATAGTGGTGAATCGTTTTTTAGGGTTTTGTGGCCGCCTCTTTTCTCATTAATTCGATCCTTATCAACCTTTGATTTGTAAGTCGGTTATTGGACTTCCACATATATAAGGAACGATTTTTTATTGTTAAACGCATTGTTTCATCACTTTTGATTAAGGTTTGCGTTTGGTATTGGATCCTTGGTGCTTATCGCAAAACTAATCTCTTTTGAGGTTTGGTTTTTAATTACTTATCTGCTAGTTAATCGATTGGTTTTTTTGGGCATTGTAAGTTGTTGTAAGTGGGTTATAGAGAGATGAAATCCACAAGGACTGTTAATCCATATCCTGTGGTTAATTTGGATGATTTGAGTGAACGTATGGCTCGTTTGAAGAAGGGTGATGCTGCGCACGATTCTTATTCAACTCAGCAGCAAGTTAGGGTTTGTGCACACCCTAGTCGATCTGATAATATGCATAATCAGGTTGTGGATGATTTTATGAGTCAAAACACAACTGATATTGCGGCTAGTAGTGGTATTAGTTCTGGTGAGTTGGTTTTTGAACCTACAATGATCCCTAATGCGACTTCTAGTACTCCTGGTGGTGAGGCTGCTGTTGGTGTTACAAATAACGTGGGTGAAGGACCTCATAATACAGGTAGTACTACTATGTTTGTCCCTATTAGTGATGCATGTAATAGTGCAGCTGGTATAGATGTTTCTGATTTATACGGGGCATCAAATCTAGGGGGGAAGTTGGATAGCACTACTATTAATGTTCTTACTCGTAATGATAGTATTGCTACTGTTGGTGTACATGGGGCTAAGGTTAATGGCGAATCCATGACTACGGCTAGTGTAGATGGTCCACAACATGTAGGATCTGATGGTTCTTGTGCTCCTAAAGTAACTCGTGATGCTAATTCTGTTGGTATTAATTAAGTGGCAATTGCTCTTATCAAAGGTTCAAGCACTAGAGACAATGGCTATCATTATGTAAAGGTTAATTGCTCTCATCAAGTGAGCAAGCGTTTAGGGACAACGACTCCCATAAAGTAAGGTACAATTGCTCTCAACAAGTGAGCCTTTAGGGACAACGACTCTTATCATTTAAGGGACAAATTGCCCTCATAAAGTTAGCCTTTAAGGACAACGGATCTCATCATGTAAGTGACAATTGCTCTTATCAAGTGTGCAAGCATTAGGGATAACGGCTATCATCATATAAAGGGCAATTGCTCTCATCAAGTGAGCAACCGTTTAGGGACAACGGCTCCCATAAAGTAAGGTACAATTGCTCTCAACAGGTGAGCCTTTAGGGACAACGGCTCTCATCATGTAAGGGAAAAATTGGCTTCATAAAGTTAGCCATTAGGGACAACTGATCTCATCATGTAAGTGACAATTGCTCTTATCAATGGTGCAAGCATTAGGGACAATGGCTATCATCATGTAAAGAGCAGTTGCTCTCATCAAGTGAGCAAGCATTTACGGACAACGGATACATAAAAGTTAGGTACAATTGCTCTCAACAAGTTAGCCTTGAGGGACAACGGCTCTTATCATGTAAGGGACAAATTGCTCTCAAAATTAGCCTTTAGGGACAACAGATCTCATCATGTAAGTGACAATTGCTCTTATCAAAGGTGCAAGCATTAGGGACAATGGCTATCATCATGAAAAGGGCAAATGTTCTCATCAAGTGAGCAAGCGTTTAGGGACAACGAATCCCATAAAGTAAGGTACAATTGCTCTCAACAAATGAGCCTTTAGGGACAATGACTCTTATCTTGTAAGGGACAAATTGCCCTCATAAAGTTAGCCTTTAGGGACAACGGATCTCATCATGTAAGTGGCAATTGATCTTATCAAAGGTGCAAGCATTAGAGACAATGGCTATCATCATGTGAAGGTTAATTGCTCTCATCAAGTGAGCAAGCATTTAGGGACAACGACTCCCATAAAGTAAGGTACAATTGCTCTCAACAAGTTAGCCTCGAGGGACAACGGCTCTTATAATGTAAGAGACAAATTGCCCTCAAAGTTAGCCTTTAGGGACAACGGATGTCATCATGTAAGTGACAATTGCTCTTATCAAAGGTGCAAGCATTAGGGACAATGGCTATCATCATGTAAAGGGCAATTGCTCTCATCAAGTGTGCAAGCGTTTAGAGACAACGACTCCCATAAAGTAAGGTACAATTGCTCTCAACAAATGAGCCTTTAGGGACAACGACTCTTATCTTGTAAGGGACAAATTGCCTTCATAAAGTTAGCCTTTAGGGACAACGGATCTCATCATGTAAGTGGCAATTGCTCTTATCAAAGGTACAAGCACTAGAGACAATGGCTATCATTATGTAAAGGTTAATTACTCTCATCAAGTGAGCAAGCGTTTAGGGACAACGACTCCCATAAAGTAAGGTACAATTGCTCTCAACAAGTGACCCCTTAGGGACAATGACTCTTTTCATGTAAGGGACAAATTGCCCTCATAAAGTTAGCCTTTAAGGACAACGGATCTCATCATGTAAGTGACAATTGCTCTTATCAAGTGTGCAAGCATTAGGGACAACGGCTATCATCATATAAAGGGCAATTGCTCTCATCAAGTGAGCAAACGTTTAGGGATAACGGCTCCCATAAAGTAAGGTACAATTGCTCTCAACAGGTGAGCCTTTAGGGACAACGGCTCTTATCATGTAAGGGAAAAATTGGCTTCATAAAATTAGCCATTAGGGACAACTGATCTCATCATGTAAGTGACAATTGCTCTTATCAATGGTGCAAGCATTAGGGACAATGGCTATCATCATGTAAAGGGCAGTTGCTCTCATCAAGTGAGCAAGCGTTTACGGACAACGGATACATAAAAGTTAGGTACAATTGCTCTTAACAAGTTAGCCTTGAGGGACAACGGCTCTTATCATGTAAGGGACAAATTGCTCTCAAAGTTAGCCTTTAAGGACAACGGATCTCATCATGTAAGTGACAATTGCTCTTATCAAAGATGCAAGTATTAGGGACAATGGCTATCATCATGAAAAGGGCAATTGCTCGCATCAAGTGAGCAAGCGTTTAGGGACAACGACTCCCATAAAGTAAGGTACAATTGCTCTCAACAAATGAGCCTTTAGGGAAAACGACTCTTATCTTGTAAGGGACAAATTGCCCTCATAAAGTTAGCCTTTAGGGACAACGGATCTCATCATGTAAGTGGCAATTGCTCTTATCAAAGGTGCAAGCATTAGAGACAATGGCTATCATCATGTAAAGGTTAATTGCTCTCATCAAGTGAGCAAGCGTTTAGGGACAACGACTCCCGTAAAGTAAGGTACAATTGCTCTCAACAAGTTAGCCTCGAGGGACAACGGCTCTTATCATGTAAGGGACAAATTGCCCTCAAAGTTAGCCTTTAGGGACAACGGATCTCATCATGTAAGTGACAATTACTCTTATCAATGGTGCAAGCATTAGGGACAATGGCTATCATCATGTAAAGGGCAATTGCTCTCATCAAGTGAGCAAGCGTTTAGAGACAACGACTCCTATAAAGTAAGGTACAATTGCTCTCAACAAATGAGCCTTTAGGGACAACGACTCTTATCTTGTAAGGGACAATAAGTTAGCCTTTAGGGACAACAGATCTCATCATGTAAGTGACAATTGCTCTTATCAAGTGTGCAAGCATTAGGGACAACGGCTATCATCATGTAAGGTACAATAGCTCCCATAAAGCAACCGTTTACAATTGAAGTAACCCTAAAAAACTCTCTCAACTAGGGGCGATCAGCCGCCACCCACCCTTCTATTTTCCGGCCATTAACAACCACTAAAATCGTCTCTCTACCTCTAAATCTTTGTTTATTGGTATGCAATCGGTTTCTTGGTTGTGTTTTCTTGTGGGTGGCGGCTGGAAGTGATCTTACTATCCATATTTGTGACTGATCGATTCTTTTCTGCTAGGGTTGAGTCGGTTGTCACAAAGGTTATATATAAATCGTCCTTATTTATTGCCGAAACCCTAATCTTTATCCTCAATCGTGAATCGTTCTTATTTAGGGTTTTGAATCGATTTCTGGGTTTTTAAATCGTTCCTTTTATCCTGATTGGTATATGTCGGTTGTAAACCGATTTGCTATATATATGGGGCGATCTGTTTTTTGTTTGCGCATAAAGAGTTATAAAACCTTTATTGGTTTTTACATGTTATTGGTTCTGGTTTGGTGATCCTTAATCGATTTTTAGTATCGATTATGGGATAGTGCTTCATTGTCGAAACCCTTATTTAGGGTTTATTATCTAATGATTGTTCTTGGAAGTGGTATATACCTGCATGCTGGTCTAGTTGGATGAGGTCAGGTTCGTTTAAGGAAGTGGGTTTAGAGAGAGTGGTGGTTATTTGGTCGTGTTTCATCATGGTTGCTCTTTGGTGGATCTTTTTGTTAGGGTTCACCATGTAATTCATTCAACGAGCTCCTTGGTTCGTCTAATGTGCGGCTGGTTGATGATTATGTGTGCCTACCTGCATGATTAGTTAGACGTTGATGATATATGATTGATATGGTACATGCATTGGTAGTGTTTGTTCGAGCTGATTACAAGCAACCCTTACGTTAGGATTTTGTTTCGTACCTCATATTCATGATATCCTGTTTGGTAGGGTCTTGTTTGGGGATTGCTGATCGACTTGGAGATTCATTATGCTTTCTAGAGTTTTCTCTCCCCTACTAGAGGCGATTTTTTGGCCGCCACTTCCAAAACTTTTCCGGCCATAATCAACCTACTAATTCGTATCTCTACCTTGTGTATGCAATCGGCTTAGTAGGCTGTGTATTATTTGAAGTGGTGTGCTGTTTTTTATCCCCTATTCTTCTCCAAAAATCGTCCCTACTGTTATAAGGTTTTTAACCCTAACTATTCTGAATCGTTTGAGGGTTTTTAACCGCATTTGGTGATTCAATCGTTCCTTATTTTCTGGTTTGTATAGTCGGTTCTTAATTCATTATATAAGGAGCGATTTGTTGATTTGCGAAACCCTAACATGCATCTCTGGTGAATCATTTTTTAGGGTTCTGAATCGTTAGGTGGGTTTTTAATCGCACCCTTTTATCATTCTGATTATCATAGTCGGTTTATAATCGATTGTCCATATCCAAGGGTCGATTTGTGGTGGTGTTGAGCAATCAAAACTTATCCCTAACAGCTTTTGCGATAGTTAGGGTTTTCCAAGGACGGATTCCTTTTTTAGGGTTTCGAATTATTCTGTTTTGATTTGCTGTTGGTGGTGATGGTGTTGCTGTGCGTTCATGTATATCTTATGAGTTTACTCGTTGGATTTATTAATCCATTCGTTCGTGTATGTCGATCTAGTGATCGTGGTTGGTATGGTATGTGTAAGTGGGTTGTTATGCATGTTGATCTGGTGATCGTGGTTGTTATGGTATATTGATCGTTGATGGGTGGAACGATTTAGACACATTGTTGGTTTATTCTGAGATGGATCGAGCTACCTTGTTCACTGGAAGTTAGGGTTCTTATCAAAGGATTCTATGATTTGTTTGACATGATCCTGCTGCAACCGTTTGTGTTTATCTTCTGGTTGGATCATGTTGATGTGATTATGCTGGAAGTTAGGGTTTGTGACACCTGAAACGTTCCAAGAAGAATTTGCTTTTCGGTTATTGCTTTGGGACGTAGCTTCATATTCTTATCTGCTATTCGTGTGGGTATGGATAGAATATGGTGGGTGGTACAAAACCTAGGTTGGTTGTGATCATGCTACGCTTGTTATCTTCTGGGTGTAAAGCATGACGCATGTGGCATGTTGATTGGAGGTGGGTGCTATGTGCTATGGTTTCTGATTGCTACATGTTTAAGCCTTAGGAGCGCCCTTGTTATGATGTTGGAAGTTAAGTTTGTGGGGACTCTTGTTCAAAACCCCATGCACACGATGCCATGCACGTTGATTACATATAATTCTATCTTAATGTTGTTATGGCGATTGTGGTGGATTTGTGTGTGGTGTCTAGTGCTACAAACTGATTTTATGTTGAAGATCGCTTGGATATTGCTGCGTGGATTCTTCATGGAAGTTAAGGTGGACTGCTATAGTGATATAGAAGGCTCAAGTTGCTTTCTTGAGTAGTTTTGTAAATTTTTATGTACTTGTGTCATTTTGGTAGGTTCATCTTATCGTAAGTTATAGGAATGGTATGTCATTCTTATATTCGAGTCTGTAAGTGTCCTAAGGGACTGAGATGAGGGAAATCACCCTCATCCTTTGTACCTCAACGTTTTTTGGAGTAATGAATTTTGCCGGGGTGAATTAACCCTTTTACCCAAAAAAAAATTTTCCATCGTTAATAAGGTCTTGTGCAGCTGGTTCTAATTCATTATTCTATGCTGTTGGTATCTTGACCTATTAATGATGATTGAATGTCATTGTGATTTGAGCCGTGGCTATCTTCATGTGATTCACTCCGATTGTTGTGAAGATTGGTTCAAGTTTGGAAGTTAAGTTTGAAGGGTCTTGTTCAAAACCCTTTGGTTCTTCATGTTGATTATGGTGTCTTTTGCTACATGTCGATCACCATGTATCTTGATGTTGAACCTATTATTGACTTGTTCGTTCAAATTCAATTTGCTACGGATTGCACTCTTATTAGGTTATTAGATTATGTATATTGGATAATACTAATAGAAGACGCAAATGGATTTGTTGTGGAATGAGCAATTGGAAGTCGGGGAAACTTGGTTATGGGTTTCTTCATGTTCAAGATCTGGAGCGCTATGATGATTTAGAAGATTTTTCAGCTTATATTGTATTTATACTTTAAGTCATTGTTAGTAGTGTTTAGATCTGTTGTTATAAGAATGGTCTGTCATTCTTATATAGTGGTAGTGGTAGTGTCCTTAGGGACTTCGATGAGAGACTCACTCTCATCCATTGTACTGAAACGTTTCTTGAATAATGTATTTTACCGGGTGCAGGATTACTCCCCTTTACCCAAAAAACAGGTGAGCCTTTAGGGACAACGGCTCTTATCATGTAAGGGAAAAATTGGCCTCATAAAGTTAGCCATTAGGGACAACGGATCTCATCATGTAAGTGACAGTTGCTCTTATCAATGGTGCAAGCATTAGGGACAATGGCTATCATCATGTAAAGGGCAGTTGCTCTCATCAAGTGAGCAAGCGTTTACAGACAATGGATCCCAAAGAGTAAGGTACAATTGCTCTCAACAAGTTAGCCTTGAGGGACAACGGCTCTTATCATGTAAGGGACAAATTGCCCACAAAGTTAGCCTTTAGGGACAACGGATCTCATCATGTAAGTGACAATTGCTCTTATCAAAGGTGTAAGCATTAGGGACAATGGCTATCATCATGTAAAGGGCAGTTGCTCTCATTAAGTGAGCAAGCGTTTACGGACAACGGATCCCAAAGAGTAAGGTACAATTGCTCACAACAAGTTAGCCTTGAGGGACAACGGCTCTTCTCATGTAAGGGACAAATTGTCCTCAAAGTTAGCCTTTAGGGACAACGGATCTCATCATGTAAGTGACAATTGCTCTTATCAAAGGTGCAAGCATTAAGGACAATGGCTATCATCATGTAAAGGGCAATTGCTCTCATCAAGTGAGCAAGCGTTTAGGGACAACGACTCCCATAAAGTAAGATACAATTGCTCTCAACAAGTGAGCCTTTAGGGACAACGACTCTTATCATGTAAGGGACAAATTGCCCTCATAAAGTTAGGCTTTAAGGACAACGGATCTCATCATGTACTCTCTCTCTATGGGCGACCAGCCGCCACCCCACTCTTCTTGATTCCGGTCATAAACAATCACTCAAATCGTCTCTCTACCTCTAAATCCTTTATTGGTATGCAATCGGTTTGTTGGTTGTGTATTCTTGTGGGTGGCGGCTGGATATGATCTACCTATATTATTAATCGATCTCTTAATTCCCTTTGATTGTTAAAGTCGGTTTCTACTGATTTTTTCTTTATAAGGATCGATTTTTGGTTATTGTGGAATCGCTGGTTTGATTATATCCCTAAATCGTTTTTTTAGGGTTGTTTCAAACCGACTTAATTTATTATATATCTAAACGATTCTGTTATGGGGCTTCAACGATTAATGGAACCCTAAGTTTTAGGGTTTCGTTATTATTTATCTATTAGTCTACATGTGTTGCTGCTGGTCTTAATGATTATAAAACCTGTTTGGGTTTTACTTTCGATGGGTTATGGGCTTCAAGGCTGAATGGATCCCTATTGTTGGGGTTTTGTTCATTATTTCTGCTGGTAGTATACCCTCTTTAGGGTATTGATTTGTTTGTGGGACGTATCCAAGAGTTCTTGGATTGGTTGCTGGTTTGTGGTTTGTACCTGATGATGTGTTTGGTTCATTTATTTGGAAGTGGGTGTTGAGAGAGTGGACGTTATTAGCGAGTCTATGGCAGGGTTTGTTGGTTTTAATCTGCTGTAGTGATCTTTTCGGACCATCAAAGACCTATTTTCTGGTCTTGGGTTCGTATTTGCTGGAAGTTAGGGTCAAGCCACCCTATGTTATGTTTTATGCTCAGTATCACACTCATTTGCTGCTGCTCCTGGTGCTTTGATTATTTGCTGCAGTAGGTTCGTGATTGTGGTTACCTATGCTATAGATGTATGTGAGGCTGATCGCTTTGGGATATTAAGTTTATTGGTTTCTTATTCAAAAACCATTACGTACATGTTATCAAGGTATGGATCTGGTTCGTGGCATGGTATACTTCGGCTGTTTGGTGGGGTTATCATGGTATGGATGTTGCATGTGCGTGGGCTGCTGCTTGATTGTTAGGGTTTCGTATAACCTATGTTTGTTCATTTGTATTTGGTCGTTAACAGCATATTTAATTCATTATCATTGGCTGGTGATTATGATCTATACTTATGATGTAAGGATACTTCGGCTGTTTGGTGGGGTTATCATGGTATGGATGTTGCATGTGCATGGGCTGCTGCTTGATTGTTAGGGTTTCGTATACCCTATGTTTGTTCATTTGTATTTGGTAATTAACAGCAGATTTAATTCATTATCATTGGCTGGTGATTATGATCTATACTTATGATGTAAGGATCGATTGAGTGCCACATTACTTTGCACATTCGACCTTATGATGATGCATGTAACTCAAGGTCTATGGATCTAATGGTGTTGCAGCTTGATGGAAGTTAAGTTTAAGGGTCTTATTCAAAATCCTTAGTATCATCGTTCTTGGACTTGGTATTGATTCTATCCGGTTTATTATTTGGTTCTTTGATTGATGGTGCTCTATTAGTTGAAAGTTAGGGTCGGTAGACCCTATTTTCGTCTACGACCGATCAAGATATTTTGGATTTCATTCTTAGCTTGAGTTTCCAGCCCTTGGAAACTTGTAGTAGATGTCGTATTGGATCGAGTTGTAGTGTTGGTTTGGTCCTGTTTGGATGAATGGGTATCGTTGTAGTTGTTTGGAGCATTGGTGTTGAGTTCTATTCTACCATGGTTTCGGCTGCAACGTGGAAGGTTATGGACTTCTATGACGACATGTGAAGATTCAAGTATTTATTTTATAGTTTAATTTGTAATCTTATAGTCGTTGTAGTCTTATGTTCATATATTTGTTATAAGAGTGGTTTGTTACTCTTATAGGGGTTATAGGTAAGTTGTAAGAATGGTTTGTCATTCTTATATTCGTATCTGTAAGTGTCCTTAGGGACTGAGGTGAGGGACATCACCCTCATCCTATTGTACCTCAACGTTTTTTGGAGTAATGAATTTTGCCAGGGTGAATAAACCCTTTTACCCAAAAAGATCTCATCATGTAAGTGACAATTGCTCTTATCAAGTGTGCAAGCATTAGGGACAACGGTTATCATCATGTAAAGGGCAATTGCTCTCATCAAGTGAGCAACCGCTTAGGGACAACGGCTCCCATAAAGTAAGGTACAATTGCTCTTAACAGGTGAGCCTTAAGGGACAACGGCTTTAATCATGTAAGGGAAAGATTGGCCTCATAAAGTTAGCCATTAGGGACAACGGATCTCATCATGTAAGTAACAATTGCTCTTATCAATAGTGCAAGCATTCGGGACAATGGCTATCATCATGTAAAGGGCAGTTGCTCTCATCAAGTGAGCAAGCGTTTAGGGACAACGACTCACATAAAGTAAGGTACAATTGCTCTCAACAAATGAGCCTTTAGGGACAATGACTCTTATCTTGTAAGGGACAAATTGCCCTCAAAGTTAGCCTTTAGGGACAACTGATCTCATCATGTAAGTGACAATTGCTTTTATCAAAGGTGCAAGCATTAGGGACAATGAAAGTTAAGGCAAGTTGGAGGATTCTCAATGGAAGTTAAGGTGGACCGCCATAGTGATATGAAGGCTCAAGTGCTTTTCTTGAGTAATTTTGTAATTTTAATTACTTTTGTCATTATTGGTAGGTTCATTTTATTGTAAGTTATAAGAATGGTTTTTCATTCTTATATTCGAGTCTGTAAGTGTCCTAAGGGACTGAGGTGAGGGACATCACCCTCATCCTATTGTACCTCAACGTTTTTTGGTGTAATGCATTTTACCGGGGTGAATAAACCCTTTTACCCAAAAAAAAGCATTAGGGACAATGGCTATCATCATGTAAAGGGCAATTGCTCTCATCAAGAGAGCAAGCGTTTAGGGACAACGACTCCCATAAAGTAAGGTACAATTGCTCTCAACAAGTGAGCCTTTCGGGACAACGACTCTTATCTTGTAAGGGACAAATTGCCCTCATAAAGTTAGCCTTTAGGGACAACGGATCTAATCATATAAGTGGCAATTGCTCTTATCAAAGGTGCAAGCATTAGAGACAATGGCTATCATCATGTAAAGGTTAATTGCTCTCATCAAGTGAGCAAGCGTTTAGGGACAACGACTCCCATAAAGTAAGGTACAATTGCTCTCAACAAGTGAGCCTTTAGGGACAACGACTCTTATCTTGTAAGGGACAAATTGCCCTCATAAAGTTAGCCTTTAGGGACAACGGATCTCATCATGTAAGTGACAGTTGCTCTTATCAATGGTGCAAGCATTAGGGACAATGGCTATCATCATGTAAAGGGCAGTTGCTCTCATCAAGTGAGCAAGCGTTTACGGACAATGGATCCCAAAGAGTAAGGTACAATTGCTCTCAACAAGTTAGCCTTGAGGGACAACGGTTCTTATCATGTAAGGGACAAATTGCCCTCAAAGTTAGCCTTTAGGGACAACGTATCTCATCATGTAAGTGACAATTGCTCTTATCAAAGGTGCAAGCATTAGGGACAATGGCTATCATCATGTAAAGGGCAATTGCTATCATCAAGTGAGCAAGCGTTTAGGGACAACGACTCCCATAAAGTAAGGTACAATTGCTCTCAACAAGTGAGCCTTTAGGGACAACGACTCTTATCTTGTAAGGGACAAATTGCCCTCATAAAGTTAGCCTTTAGGGACAACGGATCTCATCATGTAAGTGGCAATTGCTCTTATCAAAGGTGCAAGCATTAGAGACAATATCTATCATCATGTAAAGGTTAATTGTTCTCATCAAGTGAGCAAGCGTTTAGGGACAACGACTCCCATAAAGTAAGGAACAATTGCTCTCAACAAGTGAGCCTTTAGGGACAACGACTCTTAGCATATAAGGGACAAATTGCCCTCATAAAGTTAGCCTTTAAGGACAACGGATCTCCTCATGTAAGTGACAATTGCTCTTATCAAATGTGCAAGCATTAGGGACAACGGCTATCATCATGTTACGGGCAATTGCTCTCATCTAGTGAGCAACCGTTTAGGGACAACGGCTCCCATAAAGTATGGTACAATTGCTCTCAACAGGTGAGCCTTTAGGGATAACGGCTCTCATCATGTAAGTGACAGTTGCTCTGATTAATCTTGCGTAATAGATGAAGGAGATCGAACCTTATATAGAAAATATAACCAACTTAATAAGGCCAGCAATAAGGTACGATTAATAAAGCCACACGGCGATTTAAACCCTAACAAATTCAGAATAGCGATTAAGATTATAGGGACACACACCACCAGACCAAGATGATGAATATAACAATAAAGCTCAAGCCTAAACCGAACTAAATATAAACAAAAAGTATGTCAGTTTGAATAATCCCTAAAAACGATTTAGGGATTAAGGAAACAATAGCGATTCCAAAACTTGGCTGTTTGATCCCTAAACGAATAATGAAGATCGATTAAGTGTTTTAGGGATTCAAATGATTAACTAAAGTTAGCCTTTAGGAACAACAGATCTCATCATGTAAGTGACAATTGCTCTTATCAAAGGTGCAAGCATTAGGGACAATGGCTATCATCATGTAAAGGGCAATTGCTCTCATCAAGTGAGCAAGCGTTTAGGGACAACGACTCCCATAAAGTAATGTACAATTGCTCTCAACAAATGAGCCTTTAGGGACAACGACTCTTATCTTGTAAGGGACAAATTACCCTCATAATGTTAGCCTTTAGGGACAACAGATCTCATCATGTAAGTGACAATTGCTCTTATCAAAGGTGCAAGCATTAGGGACAATGGCTATCATCATGTAAAGGGCAATTACTCTCATCAAGTGAGCAAGCGTTTAGGGACAACGACTCCCATAAAGTAAGGTACAATTGCTCTCAACAAGTGAGCCTTTAGGGACAACGTCTCTTATCATGTAAGGGAGAAATTGCCCTCATAAAGTTAGCCTTTAAGGACAACGGATCTCATCATGTAAGAGACAACTGCTCTTATCAAGTGTGCAAGCATTAGGGACAACGGCTATCATCATGTAAAGGGCAATTGCTCTCATTAAGTGAGCAACCGTTTAGGGACAACGGCTCCCATAAAGTAAGGTACAATTGCTCTCAACAGGTGAGCCTTTAGGGACAACGGCTCTTATCATGTAAGGGAAAAATTGGCCTCATAAAGTTAGCCATTAGGGACAACGGATCTCATCATGTAAGTGACAGTTGCTCTTATCAATGGTGCAAGCATTAGGGACAATGGCTATCTTCATGTAAAGGGCAATTGCTCTCATCAAGTGAGCAAGCGTTTACGGACAACGGATCCAAAAGAGTAAGGTACAATTGCTCTCAACAAGTTAGCCTTGAGGGACAATGGCTCTTAACATGTAAGGGACAAATTGCCCTCAATGTTAGCCTNGCAAGCGTTTACGGACAACGGATCCCAAAGAGTAAGTTACAATTGCTCTCAACAAGTTAGCCTTAAGGGACAACGGCTCTTATAATGTAAGGGACAAATTGCCCTCAAAGTTAGCCTTTAGGGACAACGGATCTCATCATGTAAGTGACAATTGCTCTTATCAAAGGTGCAAGCATTAGGGACAATGGCTATCATCAAGTAAAGAGAAATTGCTCTCATCAAGTGAGCAAGCGTTTAGGGACAACGACTCCCATAAAGTAAGGTACAATTGCTCTCAATAAGTGAGCCTTTAGGGACAACGACTCTTATCTTGTAAGGGACAAATTGCCCTCATAAAGTTAGCCTTTAGGGACAACGGATCTCATCATGTAATTGGCAATTGCTCTTATCAAAGGTGCAAGCATTAGAGACAATGGCTCTCATCATGTAAAGGTTAATTGCTCTCATCAAGTGAGCAAGCGTTTAGGGACAACGACTCCCATAAAGTAAGGTACAATTGCTATCAACAAGTGAGCCTTTATGGACAACGACTCTTATCATGTAAGGGACAAATTGCCCTCATAAAGTTAGCCTTTAGGGACAACGGATCTCATCATGTAAGTGGCAATTGCTCTTATCAAAGGTGCAAGCATTAGAGACAATGGCTATCATCATGTAAAGGTTAATTGCTCTCATCAAGTGAGCAAGCGTTTAGGGACAACGACTCCCATAAAGTAAGGTACAATTGCTCTCAACAAGTTAGCCTCGAGGGACAACGGCTCTTATCATGTAAGGGACAAACTGCCCTCAAAGTTAGCCTTTAGGAACAACAGATCTAATCATGTAAGTGACAATTGCTCTTATCAAAGGTGCAAGCATTAGGGACAATGGCTATCATCATGTAAAGGGCAATTTCTCTCATCAAGTGAGCAAGCGTTTAGGGACAATGACTCCCATAAAGTAAGGTACAATTGCTCTCAACAAATGAGCCTTTAGGGACAACGACTCTTATCTTGTAAGGGACAAATTGCCCTCATAAAGTTATCCTTTAGGGACAACAGATCTCATCATGTAAGTGACAATTGCTCTTATCAAAGGTGCAAGCATTAGGGACAATGGCTATCATCATGTAAAGGGCAATTGCTATCATCAAGTGAGCAAGCGTTTAGGGACAACGACTCCCATAAAGTAAGGTACAATTGCTCTAAACAAGTGAGCCTTTAGGGACAACGTCTCTTATCATGTAAGGGACAAATTGCCCTCATAAAGTTAGCCTTTAAGGACAACGGATCTCATCATGTACGAGACAATTGCTCTTATCAAGTGTGCAAGCATTAAGGACAACGGCTATCATCATGTAAAGGGCAATTACTCTTATCAAGTGAGCAACCGTTTAGGGACAACGGCTCCCATAAAGTAAGGTACAATTGCTCTCAACAGGTGAGCCTTTAGGGACAACGTCTCTTATCATGTAAGGGGAAATTGGCCTCATAAAGTTAGCCATTAGGGACAACGGATCTCATCATGTAAGTGACAGTTGCTCTTATCAATGGTGCAAGCATTAGGGATAATGGCTATCATCATGTAAAGGGCAGTTGCTTTCATCAAGTGAGCAAGCGTTTACGGACAACGGATCCCAAAGAGTAATGTAGAATTGCTCTCAACAAGTTAGCCTTGAGGGACAACGGCTCTTATCATGTAAGGGACAAATTGCCCTCAAAGTTAGCCTTTAGGGACAACGGATCTCATCATGTAAGTGACAATTGCTCTTATCAAAGGTGCAAGCATTAAGGACAATGGCTATCATCATGTAAAGGGCAATTGCTCTCATCAAGTGAGCAAGCGTTTAGGGACAACGACTCCCATAAAGTAAGGTACAATTGCTCTCAACAAATGAGCCCTTAGGGAAAACAACTCTTATCTTGTAAAGGACAAATTGCCCTCATAAAGTTAGCCTTTAGGGACAACAGATCTCATCATGTAAGTGCATTGCTCTTATTCAAAGGTGCAAGCATTAATGGGAAAATGGCTATCATCCATGTAAAGGGCAATTGCTCTCCATCAAGTGAGCAAGCGTTTAAGGGACAACGACCTCCCATAAACGTAAGGGTACAATTTTTTTTTTTGGCGTAAAAGGGGCTTTACCCTGGTAAAATGGCATTAACCAAAGAAACGTTAGTACAACGATGAGAGAGTGAATCTCTTCATCTCGGCCCCGTTGACATGGGGCAGCTTAAGCCAAGCAACATCAGCAACAACCAAAAAAAACGACATAAGAAAGACCAAAACAATCCTATGACCTACCAAACCAAAACATTACTTTCTACCGCCCGACCTATAAGATTAATATGCATACATGTCACAAAAATTCAGCCCAAGTGCCGCGGGTAGATCATAAACTTGAGCAGCAATAATCATCAGGCAAGAATTCTTCAAGATCATAGCCGCCACCTCCTGAGCAAGAAAACTAGAAGTCTCCGGCTCCAGAACCTCATCAATCATCACTTTCTGAACAAACCACATCCCCTACCGTTAGAGAATGGGGTTAATTTGATTTAGTAGCAGCAACGCGAAGGAGTAATAGAAGAACTAGGCTTATTACTACCACTTGAATGAGATCCGACCTGTCTGCTACCTTTATACTACCCTTGAACCTCCAAAACAGCCTCACCAAACTAGGATACCACTTGATGTACCACTCGAACTAAACCTAACCCTTTGCCCCAACAGTATTAACTAACACTCCCGACGCTCCAAATCAGCCTCACCACTTGGGATACCCGGTTGATGCACTAGGACACATTCACATCAGAAATCATGCAGCCATAAGAACCCCAAACGGTTAGACGTAGGGCACAGACGAACTGGCTTTGCATTAGCCCGCTTTAGAAGACAGTATCATAGAGTCTTATTCTTTGAGGACTAAAACTTGCTTCTTAGTAGCGCTAAAGTAGGCCCCTTACTCATATTAATACACTAGACAATTTCCTTACCTTTAGCTTTCGCTCTCCTAGGTCCTGAACTTCCTTGAAACCATCATCAGTCTCTTCTACCGTAGTAGTTTGAAGCAACCTTAGCATCTTTATACCGGGCTGGCTCCCCCTTAACACTCTTTGGAAACCATGAATGTCATTGCCCAAACACCTTACACTTGAACGTGAGGAGTTTTCCATTCATACTCAACCTTGATGTGTGCAGAAATAATGCCACTATCATCCTTCTAGGGAAAGCCATAGTAACTCATGCTTTAAATCCAATAGATTGAAATCTGCCACTAACGCACGAGCATAACTAATACGCCCCCAAGAACTCAGAACACATGGAAACTTGTAAACGCGTCTAAACATAATCGTTTACCAACCTGAGTAGCGATCAAGGCTCAACCCATCTTCAGAAGTAAGCAAGCAATGGCACCATTGTTGGCAATTTGATCCCAACGGGTAGCCTGGTAACCTCACTCCCCTTAAGCCAAGCAACACATCGCGGAGTCCATTTAGCAAGAATCAAGGAGAACTAACGAATAATCCAAGGACCGCGTTGCATCACATTATCCACACCCTCTTAGAATCGAATTTAAAGAGGAAATCCAATCATCCATTTTTCCCATAAGCTTTCTTCAAACCAAACTTACCCCACGTATTAGTGACATAGTTTTGAACCAACGGGAACGCAATATTCTTGCCAACAAAGAAGCCAACAAGCGTATTATCATAACGATTCAAAACACTCTCCATAGCAGCCTTTGGAAGAAAAGTATCATGATTTTCAATACGCACCTCATTAACCAAAGACCGAAAATTAACCCTCCTCGTTACCCTGTCTGGATTCACCACATTAGCAAACGAAGTAGGACCACTAATATTAGCATTAGATTGAGAACCGACAACATTAGAACAATCACCCACGGTGTTAGAGCCAGCAACATTAGAACCTGCAACATTAGACCTATCACCACTAGCCTTTGAAGCCTTCTCCACATTAGTACCATACTGTTGAGTTTTCATAGCCTCACTAAAACTAGAAGTAGATGTAGTAGTACTTTTCACATTAGTGTCACTTGAACCACCCAAACTGCTCAAAGATGACGACGCCATATTAGCTATATCCCTCTCAAGTTTACTCATAGCATCATCAAAATTCCTATTTGCGTTAGCAATTAATTGCTCCACATTCGGATTAGGATTAGGCTGATCCATAGCACTAGGCTGTACCGAAGGATACAAATCATCCATAACGTTTTCCTTATTCACCAAATCATCCACTTTTACCCCAACACTCTCATTCGAATCAGTAGCATTAAGTGAAACCTGCTTCACTTGTTCAATAGTCGAATTAGAAGCATGTGTAGCCACCCCATCGGGTTGGACAAAAGTACCATCAACATCAATTGGAACCGACTCCTCTTGATGTGTTGCAACACCACTAACAACCTGTCGAGGCTGAGGAACATCGATGTTCCCAACCTCATCTTGCTTCAAACGTTTCATACGAGCAGCCAACTCTTCAACATCAACCCTAGGATTAGAAGTAACCTTCCTAGCAGGTTTAGGACTCAAAAACCCCTTATTCATATCTCACAAACAGCAGCACGACAAAGCAAACCCAAAGACTAACCCAGCAGATCGCATGCGAACCAAGAATCAAAAGAGAAAACCCTAATCTTAACGATTAGGGTTTCATAGCAAAAGTAAGGTACAATTGCTCTCAACAAGTGAGCCTTTAGGGACAACGTCTCTTATCATGTAAGGGACAAATTGCCCTCATAAAGTTAGCCTTTAAGGACAACGGATCTCATCATGTAAGAGACAATTGCTCTTATCAAGTGTGCAAGCATTAGGGACAATGGCTATCATCATGTTAAGGGCAATTGGTCTCATCAAGTGAGCAACCGTTTAGGGACAACGGCTCCCATAAAGTAAGGTACAATTGCTCTCAATAGGTGAGCCTTTAGGGACAACGGCTCTTATCATGTAAGGGAAATATTGGCCTCAGAAAGTTAGCCATTAGGGACAACGGATCTCATCATGTAAGTGACAGTTGCTCTTATCAATGGTGCAAGCATTAGGGACAATGGCTATCATCATATAAAGGGCAGTTGCTTTCATCAAGTGAGCAAGCGTTTAGGGACAACGGATCCCAAAGAGTAAGGTACAATTGCTCTCAATAAATGAGCCTTTAGGGACAACGACTCTTATCTTGTAAGGCACAAATTACCCTCAAAGTTAGCCTTTAGGGACAACGGATCTCATCATGTAAGTGACAATTGCTCTTATCATAGGTGCAAGCATTAGGGACAATGGCTATCATCATGTAAAGGACAATTGCTCTCATCAAGTGAGCAAGCGTTTAGGGATAACTACTCCCATAAAGTAAGGTACAATTTCTCTCAACAAGTTAGCCTCGAGGGACAACTGCTCTTATCATGTAAGGGACAAAGTGCCCTCAAAGTTAGCCTTTAGTGACAACGGATCTCATCATGTAAGTGACAATTGCTCTTATCAAAGGTGCAAGCATTAGGGACAATGGCTGTCATCATGTAAAGGGCAATTGCTCTCATCAAGTGAGCAAGCGTTTAGGGACAACGACTCCCATAAAGTTAGGTACAATTGCTCTCAACAAATGAGCCTTTAGGGCCAACAACTCTTATCTTGTAAGGGACAAATTTCCGTCATGAAGTTAGCCTTTAGGGACAACAGATCTCATCATGTAAGTGACAATTGCTCTTATCAAAGGTGCAAGCATTAGGGAAAATGGCTATCATCATGTAAAGGGCAATTGCTCTCATCAAGTGAGCAAGCGTTTAGGGACAACGACTCCCATAAAGTAAGGTACAATATACATTGCTCTCAACAAGTGAAGCTTTAGGGAAACGTCTGCCTATATCATGTAAGGGACAAATTGGCCCTCATAAATTTAGCCTTTAAGACAACGGATCTCACTTCATGTAAGTTGACAATTGCTACTTATCAAGTGGCAGCATTAGACGAAACTCGCCTTCATCATGTAAAGGGCAATTGGCT
>LBNU01037235.1:8416-27421 GCA_014162995.1 Artemisia annua | reverse complement strand
ATTTAAGTGTGGAGGCATTATAGCCAGATATGGTTTAAAAAAAAAAAAAAAAAAAAAAAAAAAAAAAAAAAAAAAAAACCGAAAAATATTTTTGTGTGTTTGTTTTTGCAGGTTTTATGAAAATATATGGATGCTAGCTGACAAGTCTACTATATCAACTCCCATCGATAGCCCCGGGAAGTTTCGATCCTTTTTTCTTGATTATCCTATTTTTATTTTTATTTTTCAGTCTTTCACATTGGGGACAATGCTCATCTTAAGTGTGGAGGGAGAACAAATAGGATAAGTCGAGCGTATTCCACATTATTGCTTGCTCCATAAATTTTCAAAAATTTTTAGGTTCTATATTAGAATTTGATAAAAAAAAATGCAAGGCATATCAATACATATCTAGCACAAGTACAAACCCCATTAAATTGTGAGAATATTCTTATCCTTTATATGAAGTGTATAGCATTTTTGTACTTCCTGTTTCATGATATATGAGTGTGCCGGTAATTCATTTTAACTCTAGAACTTGTGCATGTATATCGTTTACTAAATCGTAGTGAGGTTAATTTATAGACGAATATAGATGACGAAAAGGCTAAATACCCACCAAAATCAACCTTATCCTTATCTCATACCACAACATTACCGCTTACAATCAGCCGGAAATAAATAAAGTATATCGAAGCATTTTTGCTATTATCCTTCTATTTGCTAGCCGCTAGTAGTATAAAAAAAAAGAAAAAAAATGATGAATAAAGTCAAAGAAAAAAATGTATATGCCTAAAGAAAAAAATATATATAATAAAGTGACGATGGGTAGCGATAGTATGGTTTAGTGAATCAATATGGCTGTTATATCCCTCAAACACAAACACCCAAGTTATCCATTATCCCTGAAACAAAATAAGCCTTATTTTGCCTTCTTTTGATATATTTGTCTGGTGCTCACACCGCAACGGTTATGTTTACGTATCTTATACAAGCCTAAGGTAGTTTTCTTGATTTATGTCTGTGCAAATTGAGTGTTCCCATATAATCACCCCATTGAGCGAAATTGTGTGAATTTAAATAAATCCTATGTGAGGTGATCTAGTGTGTATTGATGCCATATATGAAATAACTTTGTCTCTAACAAATAATTTTCCTTCAAGAATTTATCTTTCAAAAGCCTTAATCTGTTTTGACGCTTACATTGCTTGAGGGCAAGCAATAGCTAAGTGTGGAGGGATTCGATGACGCTCGAATTATACATATTTTATATAGCGTTATTTGTTAGTTTCTATATGATTTATAAGGACTTTCGATACTTAATTGAATGAAAATACGTTGCAGGTCCTCTAGACAAAGATCTTCACTAACCAAGGCAAAATGTGCAAATCCAAGATAATCTTATGATAAAGCCTATTCCAAGAGGAAAGAGCGTCGAGCTTTTGTCTCAAGTGCGCCGGTTACGGGGGCAAACATAATCCCATATAATCTAAGTCAAGTCAAGCAAAGCACGCCGATTTTATATCTCAAGCACGCCGGCCTTCAGCCTCTGTTAATGACCCTTTGGCCACAAGAAAACTCTTGAAGGCCGCCGTTGTTTATTACCAAGTGCGCCGACATTCTATGCAAAACACGCTGATCTTTTGTTCATCTGCGGCGTACTTCAGTACCTGGCCAGTCAACCTCTACCTATAAATAGAGCCTTATTTCGCCTCATTTTACACACCAACACTCATCCCAATAACCAAAAAAGCTCTGATAACATCCATCTCGTGTTTCAATCATTGGGGTAATAGAAATTAAGTCAAAGTTATAAAAGCGTTGTAATACTGTCTCGATATTAATTGTAGTGATCGCTAGTGACGGTTGCTTCTTCATTACATTAATTCAGAAAGTATGTTGATCATTTTGTACGATATTACCACTGTAAGCATAATTATTAAAGCCATGTTAGGCTAAACTCCTTATGGTTTCTTGGATATGTTAATATAATAAAGTGTTTGGTTATGGTTATGATCTCTTGTTGATTTCTTGTTTATGTCACGCCCTCGCTGTGTTCTAAACTTATCACCATTGTTTATCTCTTTGATTATAATTACTACTTAGAAAGGGTCGAAAGATTTGGCTAGTATTTTATGATTTTCAACATATGTCTATGTATGTTGATCAATTAAAGGAGAAATCGCTTTTGTATTGAAATAAACAATAAGAGTTTGAAATATAGCAACTAGTACTTAGACTTGTTAACCACTCGTTTAAATACTAGCAGACATAAGTCTTGAATCACAAACATCAACTGATGAAATGTTATTTTGACGAAAACAACTTCTCATTTGTTAAGAGCCATTGAGATCATTATCATATGCCATCATTGAGTTATAAGAACTATCCAAGTAATCATATCTGTCTCATATTTGAATTTCAAAACAACTGCATAAGTCTTCTAAATCATCTTGATTAGTTAATTGATACATAAGAGCAAAACCTCAGTCCATGTGGAACGACCCGGTCTTACCAAAACTCTTTACTATAGACGAGGGTTATACTTTTACCCGTGTGTTTTGAGTAATAAGGAAATCGGTAAAATTAGTATTATAAATTTAAAGCTTTCGAAACACATTAGGGGTTACAACATTGCACGAGCTCGGTATTCTATACTAAGCTCCTAACATATACCAAACCTTCTACCTTCGCATAACCAATCCATAATCCAAGCCATAGCATTACCTCTTCACAAAGACCTACAAAACATGGACACTTAAACAGTAAGCAAGAATGCTTAGTAAGTAACACGGGTATAACTTAACATTATAGTTCATTCAACGCATTACATATTATACAACCATTAATCCAAAATAACATTAGCATAATCACATACATTGACCTCTTAAAGCCTTAATCTTCCTTATTCCTTAATCCACTCTTGACTAACCCTAACTAACCTTATATCCTCTTACACATAAATACCATTATACAAACCAAACATAAACCTTAACACATTAAGGCACATAACACATAATGCATAGAAATCATTATAACTTTACATTATACCGGTTTACTTACCTTAGCTCCAAGCTAGGTCTATTAAGAACATAACAATCATTTTCATCGTCATCACTATCCTCCATCATCATCATCATCACCCTAAGACATAATCATCACCACATAACACTTAAAACACTTAACCAAATAACTATAACAATGGTCTCTACAACCATTATCTTACCACTAAACATCTCTAATCATCATATAATCATATCTTGATTATGTGATAATTAATCCCATCCTTAACTAGCTTAAATAAGAGTACTTACTCATGGGAAAGATCATAGTAAACTTAATCCTTGAGGTGGAACACAATCCATCATCACCTACTTGATCATCAAACTTGTTCCCTCCCTTTTTCCTTTCTAAACCGAACCACACACACCCTTCCTCATTTTCTAGAACCTTTTAGATATGAAAAGATAAGTCAAAGACTTATCTCTTATAATTGGTTAGTTGTCGGTTTGCCCGTGTGGCAAGAAAGATCCCTTAAGTCTCTTTACCTCCTACTTTGGCCACCACAAACTTTATAACTTTATATAACACATTTAGCATATTAGCACTTAGGTCCTTGAAGTCCATTACCTTTCTAGTTGTGTCACATAATATTTTCTATAGCCATAATACTCACTCTTTGACTATCGGGTTTGACTATAACTTACATTCGTTGACTAGCCAATCATGTTAAACCTTACTCAATTCCATTCAGGGTGCGGCCTATTTGTATCCAGGATACGGGTGTTACAATTCTATCCCCCTTAATTAGATTTCGTCCTCGAAATCTCTCGTCTATTTCTAATCAAAACTTAGTCTTGCCTTACTCCCATTCTTAGCACTTTCTATTCTCATCCCCTTTTGGTTGCAACGATCTAAGTTATCTTGCAATTCAAGTTCCACTATACGCACATCATACCCTTAACTCGTTCTATTTCTCGCTTAACTTTTCTAATATTTCATTTCTTCTGAATCATTGTGTCATTCAAGAGACAATCCTTGCTACTAATGTATACCATTAAACCATTTCTATGTCTATCACATAACCTACTAACTCGTTCCATTCTAACTTTTCCGTCAAGGACTATGTGTCACTTGAACATTACACACCATCTTGACTTTCATAAGTCAATTATTTATTAACTTTCAACTTTTACCATAACCTTTTTACTATTCCGTTAGCATTTTACTACACGTCACGTTTGCCGTTACTTCTTCCAATAATTTCCATTCGCATTATGACCAGTACAGTCTTTTCTTACATTACAACAAGTCACAAGACATTCGTAACATTGGCTTACATTCCCTTAATCGTTTCAATATCCAACTTAGTTTCTATCCACCTATCTTAGTTCTTATAACCATAGCTAGTCCTAGACTCCCGTTTCTACCCTTTCACCCTACTCATGCCATGTCAGGAACACATAAGCTCACTCATTCATACTTCCTCATTTACATGGAGAGGCGTCCCAAACTATGTAAATCAAGAAATACAAACTCATGGTTCGGTGATTTATACCTTCTTTAGTTAAATGAAAAGGCGTCCCAATCCATTTAAATAAGGAAATCATAAACCAACCTACTTATACACTTCTGACATAACACTCGTACAATTCGTTTCACATTTAGCTTTTAAATCTTTTCATTCTTTTTATTCTTTACATTACCTTTTAACTTTTCAGACTTGGATCCATACCATTACCACATTTGTTTTGGGGACATTTTTATATGCCAAAGATGTAGGCAACCCCATTGCCGATGAAGGCAATACGTTTTATCTCGAAGGATCTTTAACATATCCCGAAGGATCCTTTAACATTCATTAGCTCGGTCATCCCAAAGGATACCATCATTTATCATCATTAGCTCGGTCATCCCGAAGAATGCCATCTCCAACCTTTCACATTTCAATCATGGATCCAAGTCATAGCATTGTAACGCACACATTATCTCATTCATTTATTTTTTAGTGAAAGCAAACCTCATAGAGCATATGAACCTGCTTATTATAATTACACATCTTGTATGTGTTTACCATCTTACATTCTAAATCAGCATTAATCCATTTCACCTTCTACTTTACCCTTTAGTCTACCCGACTCTTTCCACTTTTAAACCTTGCATAGGTTAATTTTTATTCATTCATTAGCATCATTCATTCTTCTTATATATTTCAAGTCATTTACACATTCTTATCACGTTTAGTTTTCACAACACATCATTTCGCTTAACTCATCACATTTTCATTCTTACACCTTAACTCATCTCTTTAATTATCTTTGCATTTCAAGCAACATCGTTCTATCTCATCTTTTACCTATTATCTTACTTTAATCTCATTCTATAACTTTTAGATTATTAGATATTTAGCAACAAATATGTCAAGTCATTATCACTTTCATTACCACACACCATAACATCATTATCATTATTACACATTCGTGTACATACTCAATCCTCATACATATTCCTCTCATTCTCATTTACATTCTTAACTTATCGCATTTAACTTTTAGCATTCAAACTTTTTTGTTTAATTTCCATCCTTTACATACCAACACACTTTATCACAGCATCACGTTCACACTTAAACCTCAAGTACTTTACCTTACCGTTACCCCGTCTCTATAACACTTTAACATTACTCTTTAATCACTAAATATAACGAGACCATATGTTGGTCACATTTCATGCCATCATTCCCTAACCTCATTCTTTAACCTTCAAATCATTAAACACTTAATCATTAGTTCATTAGTCTCATCTTGTCTTTTCACGCTATACCTTAGTACGCTTAATATCATTATGATCCATAGTTAAAGCATAATTACTTAATTCACTTGCTAGCCCATCTCTAATACCATTTATCATTCCTACTCATATTCCATTACCGTTACTCTAACATACATTCATATGCCATCATTCCCTAACCTCATTCTTTAACCTTCAAATCATTAAACACTTAATCATTAGTTCATTAGTCTCATCTTGTCTTTTCACGCTATACCTTAGTACGCTTAATATCATTATGATCCACAGTTAAAGCATAATTACTTAATTCACTTGCTAGCCCATCTCTAATACCATTAATCATTCCTACTCATATTCCATTACCGTTACTCTAACATACATTCGTATAATCACAATATAATCACTGGTACCAACCAAGGTGCACGCCTAACAAAATCATTAAAACAATTCAAGTCCTCCACGGACTTACATCACATATACAGTAAAACTTTAAAACGCATTCATTATAATTCACATAACGTATCACACATTTCTCCTTCTAACTTAAACATTTATCTTAAGTATTTCTTATACTTACGTTCAACGCTTCTACGAGTGGTGTTAGGAATACGTTTTTCTTATAGAAGATTCGGTCACCCCAAGTATTGTTTAGCATCACGTAGCTCGTAGAATTTATCATATTAGTAAGTATGTAATTTAGTATTAGTTAGTATTTGTGGAGTCGGGTCGGGTCTTTACCCACTGTCAGCTCGATCCACAACCTAGTAGAGGCGTTTTATGTTTTGTAACTATAAATACCCCTCACTATGCAAGGGTGAGGGTTGGACCTTCAAGCTAATAGACTCATATTTCTTTCACTTTCTCTCTCTAGAAAAGGCTTCCACTTTCTCTCTTTCTCTCTCTAATCCAACGACATCAAAACCACATAGAATCGTGTTTGGAACTTAATGGTTATCCTACAATTGGTATCAAGAGCCTAGGTTTCATCTTAGGGCCTTGGAGTCACGGATTTGTGGTTGGTTTTTGTGGTTTTAGTTGGTTATAATAGTTTTTTAGGTAAACATCTTGGTTTGATCTTGCTCGTGTTATTTGAAGTGTTTTGGATGTACCTTCGTGATTAGTGGTGTTATAGTTACATAGTTCTTCNTTTTTTTCCCTTGTAACATTTTGTTTTAAGTCTTCCGCTTGCGTTGTATGCTTTGATATGTCACCATACTGTAGCACTCCAGACCCATATAGGGTCGGGGTGTTACAACCTCTCTGCAGCGATTAGGTCCTGATTAGCATTTTACCTAAATCCAGCGATTAGCTTTTTAGCGATTGGCTGTATTTGGCGATTACTTCATCAGCGATTAGTTTTTAGCGATTGGTTGGTTGTAGCAATTACCTTTGCAGCGATTAGTTTTGTCTAGCGATTATCTCTGGGGTAGTTATTATCTTTCATTTTCAGCGATTAGTTCTTGATTTGTGGAGGCGTTTAGCGATTAACTCAGCTTGAGGTTCTTTTGATTTGTAAACTACTTGTGTTTTGTGAATCATTGTAACTTAAGTCGTTTCGATTAATCTGAGTGTGATTTGACGTTGTGAGTTAATACTTACGGCTTGACTTATTACAATCGGATATATTGTTACTTGACTTGTCGCGACTTGACTCTCAGCACAAAGTGTGACTTATCTAAGCTCTCATTCTAAGTCCATTTCGCACACTACATCTTTCGGTTCTCTCTGTTGACTTTAGTAAAATCCCGTGAAAGAATCGATTTCTCGGTTTAAGTCTCATTGAATTGTAAAATATCGTACACATCATGTCAACTAACTCAGATGTTGTCATCTCTGAGATTCTCAAACTGTACGAAGTGATCAGTGAACAGATGATTCCGAACCCCTCACAACAAATGAACATTTCTGAGCCTAATATAGCTAGAATGGAATCTGAGTCCTCTATTTCGCAAGAGAGAGAGCATCAACAACCACAACAAGTGCTTCACTGTGCAAACGAAAGCTGCATAGAATGTTTTCGACAACTTCACTCACACCTCTCGGTACTGTTAGAAGGAAGTGGATTCAAGATGGGATTCGAAAGTGCATTTGCAACACTCTTTGGTCAAGAGGTTCAGAATTTCACAGACACAATGATTCTTAACTTGGATCAACTTCAACAACAACTTGAACAAGGAGAGACTTCCAAAACTGGATCCATAGCTGCTCTTTGTGTGATCAACAAACAACTCCCAAGTGTTCATTGATTCAAAATTCAATATGGACTATGACTACGACAGTCAGATGACGAAACAGTGTTTTGCTGATCAAACGGGAATCGAGGTTAACATGTTCAGAGTCACATTACTCCAACTCATGGGTAATGTTAAGGAGTACATCGTGGAAAAGTGTAATCACAAACATATGTATGATGCCAAGGTAGAGACATCTCAGGTGCAATCATGTGAGGGTATTGGTGATTCGGGTAAAGCATCGGATGGCGAGTTAGATATAACGATATGCAAAGGATCAGAGACTAACAAGCTAGACACTACCAACAGTTCAGGGATTCTTATTACACATGACATGGATTCAGACCTCAGTCCAATAAAAGAACAAGTGTCATGTGCTGAGGTACCCCTAACTGAACATCATAATATGTTTCCTGATGAACGACTACATACTGATCAAGTGATGCCCACTTATGACACATGTTGGAAAAGTCTGATAGCAACATCATTTCTGATTCAGCAAATATGAATCATAAAGGGGAAGAAAATGATCAGGATGTTGTTTGTAATTATAAGTCAAGTCCTTGGTTTACGGCCGATTCTTTTAAATCAAATCGTGTGATTGATAAAGAGGTTTTTAATGAACTTTCAAACAGATTTTCACAACTTGAAAAACATTGTATTTCACTTGAAATCGCAATGCAACAAAAGGAAGAAAGTTTTCAAACTAACCAACCTTGTAAAGATCTGGAACCTCCTGACTTTCGTGAATGTTTTATTATTAATTATTTGAAAGCCCAGATAGAAGCCAAGAACTTGACAATCAACAACCTGAAAAAACGTATTACTGAACTGTGTGATGAAGTGAATGCTAATCATGAAAGCAACACCATAACAACTAGTAACACTAAATTGGAACAAAAAGTGGCTGAATTACTTATGGAAAATGAGTCTTTGAAAAAGAATTGCAAAACTCTTGTCGAGTCAATCAAAGAAACAAGAACTAAAACAATAGAGCAAACAACCTTTTTGATTGCCAAAAATGATGAACTCAAAACTCAACTTCAGAAAATGGGCTTCACAATCAGTGCCTTAAAAAACGAGCTGAGAAAAACCACTGGAAATAGTGTGACCCTTTAGTTGGCAAAACCACCAATCTTGGGAAAACCGGTGCTTCAACCAAAGAGAAATCAACCAGCGGTTAGACAACCGAATGCTTTTATATCTGAACGTTCAAAACCATCAAAAACTCGGTTTGCCTCCCAAGTTGATGAGAAATATGTTTTGATCAAACCAGACTCTTCACAATATAAACCTACTGATAAGTTTGTCAAAACTCATTTTAAGTCTCATGCTCATAAGCAAGATGGTAGAGGTGTCATTACACATAATGGTAACTCCCAATTTACTGAGGTTAGAAACAAATACAAAACTGTTGTGCCCTTTAAACATGGTCAAAGGAGAGTTGAAAACAAAGCCATTCACCATAAGAATAACACAGTGCATAAGAAACCTTATATGAGTAGATCCTTTCTTAAGTAGGTACCAATGGGGAGAATGTTCATGATGAATGGTCTCACATGGTCATATTATTGTAAGCCTAAATCTAAAGACAAGGATCTCCCCGATAACATTAATGATCACTCCATGAACCCACATAAATGGGCACCTACTAGTCACAAATGTGCGGGTCACTATCAGCGATGTGCTAATTCTTCAGCTGGCCATGTCACTAAGAGAGCCCAAATATGGCGACCGAAGGCACTGAAATCTCCTAACTTAGGAGATCAGATCTCTCCATGATATGGTCTATCCAGGACTCCTGATTATCTCTAATCAGGACTCGGGTTTTTACCAGTGCTTATTCCTCCCGTATCCTTGTGCATATAGTATACAATACTTAGTAATTAAATAAATTTTTGTTTCCTCTTTCTTTTGAATAAGGTATAACCACTTATGTACAATCATAGACATTTCTGTACATATTTTTCTTTTCAAAAATTGTAAATATAAAAATATAAAATCTTCAAAAATCATAAAAATCAGAAAATAGAAAATACCAAAAAATAGTTTTTCTAGGCATTTTTTTCAGGCATAGGTAACATTTACGGTCCTAGAAATGTCATTCAATAATGGCACGGTTCTTTAAATGAAGTTCGAACAGAATAATAATACATGTCTTTATTTTGCCATTACTTCAAATGTTAACTTGGGCTTCATAACTTTGCTCATCACGGATTACTTTATATCCGGGGTTCACTGGCACCATGTGTGATAACTTTTTTATTTGTCAATCAATGATCTCAGATTTATGATCTGGTCATTGCTTGAGGGGGAGAGGTTTTCACTGTTGTGGACTATTTTGTTATTCTGTGTGTTGTAACCTGCTTAAGTTTTCCTGATCCCTGCAAAAAGTTTAGGTGTCCTATAGCAACTGATTTGGTGTGTTTCTGCCTTGTGATTGAGTATTTTGGTATTTTGAGTGTTTATGCCTTGTGATTGAGTATTTTGAGTGTTTATGCCTTGTGATTGAGTATTGTGATATTTTGGGTTCGTTTTTATAATTTAGTGTGATTGAGTATTTTGATATGTGGTGTTTATAAAGTACAAGGTGTTATCTTGCTACTAGGTGATACTTGGTATTTAGCTAGTACAAGGGCTAGATTAGCAAATTTGTAAAAGATACTTGGTGGTTAAATAGTACAAGGGCTAGATCTGCAATTTCGTGAAAGATGGGTATGCCCCTATAAGTACCTAGTAATTACCTCTTTGGAAAGTTTCACAAAAACTAATTTCACTCATCTCATACTCTCTCGATCTAATCGCTACTGCTGCCCCCCACTCGCACCTTATCATCCATTAAGATTCTCTAGGTTTGTGTGATTTTGTCTATCAAGATTCAAATTCTATTGCCTAGGATTTTGTCTAACGCTATTTGCTGTCATGGATTTGATATAGGTGTTGCACTTCCACGTATTTGCTGTTGAATTGGTTAGTATGTTGTTAATTGCTATATATCTTTGTTGTTTTTCAAGCGTACATATTTCTTGTCTTTTTGTGTTTGGATATTCGATTGTATACTAGACATTTTAGGATCGAGGAGTATATGTTCTTGATAGCGATTAAGTGTGGTTTAGGTTATGTGCTTTCAATTGTTATAACATTCTTGTTAGCGATTAAGTGAGATATGACTCATGTGTTCTCGATTGGATTGAATGTTCTTAATAGCGATTAAGTGAGTTTTGGATAGAAAACCTGTTATGATTGTCGTGATGTTGTGGTGATTTAGTGTTCTGGTATGTGCGGATTATGCATTAGGTATAAATTGTTTGTTATTTTGTTGGGAACTTGTTTGGTAGTTTGCATAATTTTTGACTGCGTTCTTGATAGCGATTAGTATGGTTTCTTGATAGCGATTAGTGTGGATTCTTGATAGCGTTTAGTTCAAGGCTTCTTGTTAGCGATTAATTTTGTCTGCGATTAAACCCGTTAGCGTTTAACTCTGTTAAGCGTTTAACTCTGTTAAGCGTTTAACATTGCTAGCGTTTAATTTTTCTGATAAACTCGGTTAGCGTTTAACTCTGTTAAGCGTTTAGCTCGGGTAGCGTTTAACTCGGCTAGCGTTTAACTCTGTTAACGTTTAGCTCGACTAGCGATTAACTCGGTTAGCGATTAACTCTGTTAGCGACTAGCTCATCTAGCGTTTAACTCTGTTAGTGTTTAAGTCAGTTAGCGTTTAACTCGATTAGCGTTTAACTCTGTTAGAGTTTAACCCTGTTAGCAATTAACTTGGTTAACGTTTAACTCAACTAGGGTTTATCTATGTTAGCGTTTAATTCCAGTAGCGATTAACTGAGTTACTTGTTAGCGATTAAGTTTGTGCCTTGCTAATGTATCCAATTAAGTGTGTCATTTTTCTCACTTTTGCTGTATGTAATTTGCTTGATGATATGAATGTTGTGTCCATAGTTCTTGGGCATAATCGTGTTATCTGACAAGTATATTTCCATTTGTCTCTTCGGGTGTGAAATTGTGGAATTTGCAGAGATGATGTCTGAATCTAATGTTGAGGGTTCATTAGTACAACCACTTGCTCCACCTACTCGTACGGATGATGAAATCTTACCTTATGACAAATGGGTAGCAATTGGCAAAAGTAACTGTTACTTGAAGGCGGACAAGCCACATAAGCACCCAATATTCAAATTAGCTCTGGATCTACTGAAGCAGACATCTTTCTTCCGAGCATTCACTGCATCTGCAACCATTCCTTCCATTTACATCCAACAATTCTGGAACACTATGAGCTACGATAGGGTTACTGTTACTTATAGATGCCAGCTGGATGAACAATGGGTGAACATCACTAAAGAAACATTTGGCATTGCTCTACAGATCATGCCTACTGGTGATAATGTAGAGTTTATCGCTCCACCCAATCCAGCTGCGCTCCTGAACTTTGTTAATGAACTGGGATACCAAACAAAAGTCACCACACTATCCTCAGTCATCAATAACGACATAACCTCTGGGTAAGTCTCATCAATCTGTGTCTAACTGGCAAAACCTCTGGGTACGAGAGACTTCGAGCTCCTTCACTGCAAATTCTCTAGGGAATAGTCAATGGAAAGAATATTGATTTTGTTGAGCGAATATGGGAAGAGTTCACTCACTCTATCCACTCGTTTCTTGAGGATAAGGCAAATCTTGAGGCTCATAAGGAAGGCAAAAAGAAACTAACCAAACTCCTAATTCCTAGCATTCGATTCACCAAGTTGATCATTATCCGCCTTCAAAAAACCCTAAGGTTCCATCCTAGAAACGGATCAGCACTCCACCTTACTTCTGATGAGAATGCCGTGGGGTTTCTTAAGTATACTGCAAAAGGAACCTCCCAAATAATCTTTAGCATGGCGATACATGTGGCCTTACTCACACGGGACATACTCAAAGCCTCGTACTACAATGAGTATGTTAAATTATTGACTGCAAGTCAAGAGACCGAGTCTGGTAAGTCATCATCTAAGAAGCGCAAAGGAGTGTCTGCCCTGCCACCTCCGCAGAACGAACCAAGAAGAGTAAACAAGGAAGTGAGACAAAGAAATCAGGTGCAAAGAAAATCAAGACAAAGGAAACTCCAAGTGATGATAACCCTGAGCCCGAAGACACGCTCAATGTAGAAGAAATGATGGTGCAACAAGCGGTACAAGAGAGTCTCATTGACACTTGTAAACCACCGGTTCATCCTGTCAAAGGAGTAAGCATCACTGAACCAGACTCTAGCAAGGTAAAACAAATACAGCATGTTGAGGGCAAGGGTAAAGAAGTGGCAACTGATGAACTAGCATCTCAAACACTGTTAAAAATCTCATCTCCAGCTTCCAAATCCACAACATCTCAGTTCATCCTCAAAAGGCGATCACCAGAACCATCAACAACCGAAACCACCACTGACAAGACCGTGTCTCTCGCTCTAAGTATGGAACAACTGGCTGATTCATGTGAGTCTGAGTCTGAAGCAGACATGTCGCATAAGGTGGAGGACTCAAAATTATTGTCAAAAGAATTCACCAGTGACAAGCCGTTTTAGGAACTGGAAGGAGTGACTGAGAAGCCATTAGATACTCTTCATGCTGAATATGTGTCCACTTGTTTATCCTGATGTGCAAGAAAACCTCAAGTTGAAATCTGATGACCAGAAGATTGCTGTGGAACCTGATAGCTCGACAGGAACTATTGCTTCCTACAAAAATCTTGAAACGTACGGTGATCAGTTTTTGGTGGACAAACCGAATGAATCAGAGGCTGACAAATCTGGTGAAGAACACGAAGAAGCTATCTCAATGGTAGATGTTCCAATCCAACAAGACACTTCCAATACTCCTACTCTGACGGTAACAACACCTACTGATAGCAAACGTAAACCTGGATTGGAAGAACATGTTGAAATCACAGCTGGAATCATCGACAACAACACAGACATCAATGAGAAATTGTCAAAGCATGAAGTGGTAATAAGGAGTGTGGTGGATCTCAATCTTCCGCAAACCCTCAAGAATTACAATGACAGGCTGCACAAGCTGGAACAACTCAACATTGATCGTCTAGTCTCAAAAGCCATCGATGATCAAGTCGATGAAGCTGTGAGTAATGCTCTAGAAGCTCCTCTCAGATCACGATTCAGAGACCTACCCGTTGCTGACATGAAGATCATATTGCAACATAGCATGTACGAGAATAATCAGCACAGAGGGCATGAAGCATACATCAGACTATATGAAGCCTTAGACGCTTCTATTAAACAAGATGATGCCGAACAGCACACCAAAGATATGGAAAGAGAGCGGGAAAGGAAAAGAAAGCGCCAAGGTCAACCGAAGCCTCCATCAGACTCACGACCGCATCCTCCACCACCACCTCCACCGTCAGGATCATCAGGACCTACAGGAACATCTGGACAGTCTGGAGGTCCTCCTTCTAAAACAATGCCACCACCTCCATCTTCATCATCAAAGAAACAATCCCCTAAGAAATCTGATAAGTCAACTTCATCAAAACAAGCCCAGCATACGACTTATGCAGCATGGACCACAATTGACACAGGATCAGCTAGCATGGCATCACCAATTCATGAAGATCGGGTGATTAATGAAGACTCAATCATGTCTTATCCCGAAGCATCTTCGGATGAAGATGATGACGATGCATCAACAGCTCACCTTTCACAAAAGGATAAGTGGTGGCAATCACTCTCCAGAGATGATGACACGCCTTCTGTCGTGTTGACCAAAGACAAGCTGCAAGCGTGTGTAAAACCTAATGTTGATCAGCCACCAACATCTGAGCCAACCTGGTTTGTCTCTCCTGCCGATCAACTGGTCTCTGACAACAATTGGGCCAATGCCATCACCAACAGCTTCGTTCCTCCAGCTGAAAACTCACTGCTCGCACAAACTAGAGATACGGGAACATTCATTGCATGGTTTTGTTAGCAGCGAGGAATATCAAAGTTGACACAGAAAGATCTGGAAGGACCAGCCTATGACATTGTCAAAGTTTCACATTCTGATGTGACTCACCTTCAATATCAGATGGAGGAGTGCCACAAGATGTTCAATGACCTAGTCGATGATGAAATTACTAACCACAGCTACAGCAAGCCACTCCCTTTAGGTGGATCTCCAGGTCATGTCACAATTCAGGCCGAGTTTTTCTTCAACAAGGATCTTGAATATCTTCGGTTCGGTAGCAAGCAGCGTAAGTATGCCTTGTCCATCACCAAGATGAAGGCTGCATCTTACAAAGATATTGGATTGGAACAAATGGTACCTGACAGGATGTGGATAAATGAAGAGTGTGAGTATGATGTCACTGCAGCTCTTGGGATCTCTCATTGGTGGTTCAAGAAGCAATAGTTTTATGTTGATAGATTCAAAGCCAAGGGTGACAAGAAATCTGTTCGCTCGCCACTTCAAATCATCAGTGTGGTTAAAGTCCAGATTCACTCTATCTATGGGTATGATTACTTGAAGACCATTGTTCTACGTCGGGCTTACCTCAAGGACTACGTGATTTCTGAATGTGATTTCAAGCATCTCCGTCCCAATGACTTCGAAGACCTGTATCTAATTCATATTCAAGGAAAGCTGCATCATTTAGCTCCGCATGAAAATAAAACACTTGTGTTTGCCGTTCTTTATTGGATCAGGGGTCTGGTTATTAGGAAACGTGTCGAAGACCTTCAACTCGGCATTGAAAGTTATCAGACGCAACTGAATCTCACAAAACCTCAATGGGAAGTTGGTGATTTGGAACCGATACCTGACTTTACAGTCATTGACTCTCCAAGAGCTATGGTATTTAGAGATAGATATAACATTCCCATGGTTATGTGCCTGGAAGAACTGCACAAGTTCAGCGATGGTACTTTGGAAATGGTCGATGATGCATTGGACTTCCGTGTGAAAGAATATCAAGTCTACTCAACCAGACCCGAAAGATATACCGACCAATGGATGGACCATGGCTTGAAGCTGAACAATAAATTTCTGAACGCCATCCGACACAGGTTAAAGATGAGGAGGATCTATCGCAGTCTTGAGTGCTACGTGGGTGGTAGACTTCGTGATGGTGACTACATGCTCCTACGAAGAACTGACTGAATCTTCGGGTTTCCTTTTGTTATCACCTTGTTTTGCTTAATTTTGTGGGGTGATGAAACATTGATATTATGTAAACTATGTACTACCAGTATATATAATTATGAATATTTGTGGTATCTCTGTCTTTCACTGTGTGCGGATGCTTCGAAATGATGTACGTTTCAGTGCATCATTTCTTGAAAAAGAAGAGAAGTCTTCTCTCATCCCAAAATCTCTATCATCTATGATTCTTCAAGAGAGTTTTTGTGGTTTACAAGGTGGCTATTGGACTTAAATTTTCACAAATACCTTGCCGCTTAACTTAATGACTACAGCTCTTTTAATAGAAAACGGGTCATTAATTGAGAGGGAGCGTATTTGCTCAAAATTTCTGCACCTTTATAAACTTTGTGCACCAGCAATAGTGAATAAGTGTCTCATAATCAGTACATGTTAAAATCTGACCACAGTTTCTCCCATATTTCTAAACTCATTTAAATCAATTGGGATCACAAAATCTCAAATGACTTGAAATTTTTTGATCGGGGGAGAGAATGTGATTTAAATATGAAATCTGATGAGACGAAAAGTGTACCCGTTTTAAGGGGTCATTTAAGCCCTAATTCGAGTAAATATGATCAAATATTGCCCTAAATCGTTCCTTTTGTCATTTTAGGTACTTTTGAGAAGAATTCTGGAAAATATGCATATTTGGACATTTTTGGAGCATAAAAGTGAAGAAAACGACAAAGTCTCAAAAGAAGCTGGATTTGCTACCTGACGGCGTCAGAGTCACAAGGTGACGCCGTCAGCCAACGTTGACAAAAGAGTGAAGTCAGATTACACTAGACGTCCTATGAAGAAAACAAGATGTTTTCACCTGACGGCGTCAGGTGTTAAAGAATGTAGGCCGTCAAGTGTTAATCTAAAGAGTGACGGCCCAGAGTAATTTAAAGGGTGACAGCGTCAGAAGTAAATCTAGGCCATCCAAGAACCCTAATGACGGCGAGCTGACGGCATCAGAACCTATAGCCTGACGCCGTCAGAATGTAAAATCTATATATATTTTCCTAATTTTCATTCATTAAGGTGGAACTTTGTGGGAAACTTTTGGTACATTCTTGGTACAAACCTAAGAGATTTTAGCGTAATTTCAAGGGTTTTCACCCTGAAACCTTCATTTCAATTAAAGATAAGTTCCTCGCTTAATTAACAATATGTCTATGTGTTTTAATTATATCTTATGCTGTCTTTCATTAACATGCTAGGCAGATTTTTCTTGTTTTGCTTAGATCTTAATGAACCTTACTATTAATTATTGTTGATTGTGGTATTAACTTTGTGTCATGAATTTTCATCAATGTTAGCTAAGAAAACTGCTAATACTCCTATATGGTACATCTGAACGTCTTAAGAAACATGTAACTAAGCATACTAGTTTATTAAGTAGTATTTAACGCAGAGCGCACTGTTACTAATCCCTATATTATGGTACGCATGTTGTAGAGAATAAGAGATCATGATTGGGGAGATATGTATGTCCACCCCATGAATTGTTAAGAATACACCGTCATCCACAAGTAATACATACACCAATAACGTAAAAGATAGTTAGGAGTAAGAAGTCTAAGTTACATCATTCTCTATATAAGTTTCACAACCTTTATTCTGTATTTTATTTTTATTGCAATAGTAGTTTTTGGTTAGTTGACTAGCAACTAATTCGCCCACTCCCAATACCCGAGGTTTTTACTTCTTTCCTGTAAAATATAAAAATATCAAAAATAATCTTCCTTCATCTTTAGACCTATTAGAGCTATTTCTATCCTAACGTACATTATTCCTTGAGAGAACGATCATCCCCGTACTTACACTACACCTATACTACACGACCAGGTACACTTGCCGGGTGGATGCAAGCTTTCTCAAGTCCTTGAGACGGATAAAACCTATTGGGCGTTGGGGCGGCAATCCTTTAGCGCACATCAAGTTTTGCCCCGTTGCGGAATTATATTAAAAATAAACATAATAATCCAAAATCCTTCTTCACATCCTTGATACATCTTATCAGATCCTGGGGAATAGAAACTATAGAATTATGAGACTCAAGTAAAATCAAATCTCTTAGTCCTCCAAACAAAGGCAACCCAAACTTCTTCCTATTGTAAACACCCAAAGTTCCATCCGTTCGTTTCTCCAACTCTCCTTCTCACAATCACTTCCCGTCAAGTTTCTCATTCCTTGGAGATCTTCCTTCGTCTCACTACTTCTTCTGAAGCTTGCAAAAATTCTGAGCGGGTAAATCGTCTGACATTGATCGTATCACCAAAGCTCTGGAACGCGTAGTGGCTTCAACCGTTCCTTTCGGCTCAAAGCATCAGCCACAAACGTTCGCTTTTCCAGGGGTGATATCGAATCCACAATCATACATCAAACTCAACGTCTCTAACCATCAGCATTAGATACGCCAACATGTGATACAGAGACTACCCTGAAATGCTAATACCAATGAAATATGCTGTGAAAACTCTTGTGGTCAGTTGAATCACAAGACAACACACCTATGCTGTACCATAAAGGTAACTGCTCTCCAACAAACTTAAGTCGCAAAGAACAGCTACCAGTGCTCCTAAATTCCAAAATCCAATGAGTGGTAATACTTCTCCATTCATGAGTCTTAAGCTGTTCCGGGAAGCATAAGCCATACCTTCCCTCGTTGCATCAAAACTGCTCCTAATCCTTGATACGAAGCATCACAATAAACTCAAAATCTTTTTCCATCAGGCAAACCAATATCGGTGCGCTACAAAAGCTTCTATTCAAAATCTGAAAACGCTTTCTCTGCTCTTCATCTTTCCGCACAATCTGATCAGATCTATACGCTA
>LBNU01037234.1:1948-13216 GCA_014162995.1 Artemisia annua | reverse complement strand
GTTACAAGGTTTAGGACTAGCATCCAAGGGGTATACGGTGAGGTGTAGTGTGGACTAACACATAGAGGTGATCTTCTTTGGTCACTTGGGTATTGTTGGTGAATTACAAACGTTGGTGAAGGTCTCCATTCGTTGCTACCGATCACGCTACAAAGGTATAACTATGTTGTGTTTGTTATTTGATTAATCATATTGGCTATATGGATCCGTGTGGGTGATGTTGTTCCGCTGCGTTTATTTGTTTCATATGTATTTTATATTCAAACATCACCTATAGAACCTTCTCAACATACTGCTTCAAAGGAAAGTACTGCTTCTCTGCAAGGTACTGACAAGGTTACTTCACAGCAAGATGAGAATCCACCACTATCTCCCAATGATTATACTTCCACAGATGGGTCTCAAACATCTGGAGGAGATGAGGGAGTGTTGGACAACTATGCTTTAACCAGGGAGTTGAGGAGATTGAAGAAGGCTTATGATGATCAAGCTACAGCAATGTTGAGGTTGCAAAATAAAATCAAAAAGTTGAAAAAGTTTGTTTGGCCACTAGTTAAGCATCATAGATTATGGGTGAAATCACAGAAGAAACGTGGTCAACATAAGAAGGTCTCAAAGAAGCAAAAGATTAAGAAGCAGTCTTCATTCCAATTGGGGAGGAATGAAATTGATAATTTGAATGAAGATGCTCAAGATTCTCAATTTAATAAAAATCAGTTTGAAGGAGACAATGCTATGCATTTGGAAGATGCACCACTCAGTTTTGCTCCTCAAGATACTTCTGAGCAGGTTATTCTTGAAGAAGAAAAAGTTGCTACTGATGCTAAGAATGTTGATGAAGAACATGTTAATCATCAAAGCATTGGAGTTTAAAGTACTGGTGTTCAAGGTGCTGATGACCAAGGTACTGCTGCTCAAAGTACTGCTAGACAGTACTTTGCTACTCCAAGAACTCTACATTTTGAAGAAGAGGCTGGTCCTTCAATGCCAATTCAACAAGAAAAACGTAGTGCAAGTGATGATGAGACCATTGCTGAGATTATCCTCAATATGTCAACACAAAGAGGTATAAGCATTCCTGGAGTTGATCAATCTCCAGCTGCACAGTCTTCTTCACCTACTCAAGAGTTAGATCCAAAAGATAAAGGGAAAGGAATCATGCCTGAACCTCAGAAGAAGAAGCTTACTTTAGCAGATCTAAAAGCAATTGAGATTGCTAAAAATGAATAAGCTGCTAGAATGTTACAAGTTGAGTTAGATGCTGAGTTTGATAAAGAAAAGGAGCAAGTTATTCAACCAATAAGACCAAAGTCAATTGCTCAAGAAAGAAATGCAATGATGAGTTATCTAAAGGGTAGAGGATACAAAGGTCTACAGAAGCTGAGATATCCAGAGATGAAAAATCTATATGATGCTGTTAAAGAATCTATTCAAAGAAGTCTTGATAATTTTGTTCCTATGGATTCTGAAAAGGAAAGGAAGCTGGAGGAAGTAATGAAAGAACAAGCTGCTAAAAGAAAATCAAAGAGGAAGAGAACAACTCTTGATGATCAGTTATCAAAGAAGATTAAGTTGCTGAGAACTGATACTGTTGATGAACTAAGGAATTATCTAAGAGTTGTTGATTTTGAGCATCCAAAATCCTTAGAAGATTCTGAAACAAAGTCTAAGATTTGTGCATTAGAAGTTATAGAATCATCAGATGGAGATTACATTGTCTTTCACAGAGAAGATGAAAGTTTTAGAGCATTCAACATACTGTGGGACATACTGCACTTGATAGATAGAGAAGATCTACATCATTTATATCAAAGAGTACAAGCTTATTATAATGATGAACCTTCACCAGCAGGATTGAGCTTAGTATTGCTGGGAGATCTTGCTACTATCTGGGAAACAAAAGAGACAAGTACTGATGATATCTGGAATAATCAAGAAGTCTGCGAGATTACAAGTTGGAGATTTTTTGAATCATCAGGAGTTCATGTGTTGGAATTAGAAGATGGTACCATGATTCATATGCTAGCAGAAAGAAGATATCCACTTACAAGGGATTTAATGATCAGAATGCTAGAACATGGTATGGAAGTTGAAGATGAGAATGAAACAGCACTAATGGTGATAGAGTTGTTCATTAATTGGACAACCACAGCTGATGATGATGCATAACTACTGGTATGGTTTTATTATATAAATCTTTTTGAAAACCAAGTACTTTATTTAAAGTACTGCTAGACAAACAGTACTTTCTCAAAGTACTGCTTGCAGCATAAAATCAGTAAAGTTATTTAATAAAAACAGCAATTTTTGTAATGTGCAAAATACTTTTTGAAGCACAAGATAACAGCAACAAATTGTTTTGAGTAACACATGGTGTTAGTACTTGTACTACACAACAAATGGTATTTAGCTCACCATGTCTAAATGACAAGAAAGAGTTTGACTCATCATGAGGGTACGGCTCTGATGTGATTATCAAATCCGTTTTTAGTTGACAATTTACTAAAAATTGTATGGTTCTCAACTCACCATATCTGTGATAGTGAAGAGTTGGCTAGCCCACAAGATAATGGCTAGTGGTAAAGGCTGTGGAAATCCATTTGTATGGTAATTAGTTCACCATGGTAGTGATTGTACTAAAAGAACTAGCTAGTCCAAAAGCAAACGGCTCTTGGTAAAAACTAAACAAATTCGTTGATAGCTGGTGATTTGCTAAAAATCATATGGTTATCAATGTACCATGGTTCTTAAACCTAAACATTGGCTACTCCAGAGTTAATGGCTTTGGTAAAGAGACATCAAAATCCATTATTTTTCAATGATTCACCTCTCATAGGAGTTTACACACCTAGATGTGATGAGAATAGTATGAAAACTTAATGATCTGATGTACATTTTGCCATATGTTGATGAGTGGTTGCAAAATCTTAGTTGCTGTAAAGATTGTTGCTGATAGTTGCTGATAAGGATTGCTGATAAAGATTACTTTGATGATGACAATACAACCACAGTGAGTACAAGACAGAAGATAAAGATACAATCATTCCTTGAAGATAAAGATGTTAAATGCTAGAGTAATTTAGCATGACTTATGGAGATTACAAAGAAACTTGAAATCAAGCAAGTAGAATTAAAGTTAGGGGAGGATTGTTGGGTTATAAAGTCAAAGTGCTGCTGAAAGTCAAAGTACTGCTTAATGAAGAAAGTCAAAGTACTGCTCATCAAATGACTGCTATAATAAAGGACTAACATGCAAAACGTTTAAGGATTATTATGTAATTATAGAATATTCTTAGATTAGAATTAGTTTACTTGTCGTACAAGAATTGTAAACCGACTAGGGTTTTCCTTATGCCTATAAAAGGATCCCTAGGTTGGCATTAGAGATATATGAATTAGAGTACGAATACGAATACGATTAGGGTTGTTAGTGAATCTGTAATATAAGCAGGTTCAAAGTTTGGTTTTAATATAATCGTTGAAGTTCAAAGTTATTCTTCTTAGCTTTGTTGAAGTAGATTCCGCATACTTAACAGAGTTATATCAGTGTTTCATTGTTAGTAGTTTAGGATTTATCCAAGATTACTAAACCCTTACAAGCTACATAGTTAGTTTGGTCAGAGTATATCGATCCAACAATAGGTATTAGTTTGGTAATGGTTGGAGCAGCAAACTCGGATTCGGCAAGAATCTCATTTTTTGGTAGTACGAAGGGGGAATTGGCCCAAAAATTGGATAGGGGTCAAGACGCTGTCGGGCGCCAGCGGCTGACCGTAAATCGTTACGCGAAAAAAAATACCATCGCCACGAGAATTAAATTATCTTTCTATAGACATGCATTGTTATATACTTTCGACGAACTTTTTTTTTCGACGAACTTTTTTTTTTCAAAATTTCCGACTAGAAAAATCATATATGATTTGTAAAAATCATATATGATTCGTTAAAATCAAATCATATGTGATTTTTACGAATCATATATGATTTTTATAAATCATATATGATTCGTAAGAATCATATGTGATTTGTAAAAATCAAATAAGACACAGGAAGAGAAGGTGAAAAGGAAGTGTTAGATATGGAATATCTTAATCTATACCCCACTAAGGAGGAGTTGGCATACCATAGGAACATAATTGATAACCCTCATCCCTCTTTTATAAGAATTGACCCTAAGGTTAAGAAAGGCAACCCTTGGAACGTAAAGATCCCATGTATGATTGGATACAAATACATTGAGAAAGCCTACATTGATTTCGAATCCCCAATCAATGTGATGTCTTCAGGCGTTTACAATAGTATAATGAATACGAACTTGAACCTAGGAAAGACCCCAAGTATCCCAGAGGAATTTATAATTTTTTTGGAAGGGTTAAGGATTTACATGTCTTCATTGGGAGCTTTACCTATGTCGTTGATATCATGATTCTAGAAGATATAAGAAGTGTTATAGATAGTAGTTTATCTCATGTTGTGCTTGGTAAGCCATTTGTTGATAGATCCAAGTTGAGGTACGATCGATTAGAAGGGATGGTCCAATTTTCTGATGAAACTGAGAAAATTACATATAGTATGCCTCATAAGATGAAGGAGTTTCGTTATGTATCCAACTTAGATAAAGATAACATTAGTGCATTTGAAGATACTAACGAAGAGGATAGGAAAAAGGGGATGGAATATCTATGGGAGAAAAGGAGCCTTTTCTATAAGGATTGTTTACTATAGTACCAAGGTATAGAGTTGACATGGAGTTTGTTAAGAGGATTAAGTATGCCCAAAATAGATTTGACACCTTTTTAAGGGGTCATTTAAGCCCAAAATCGTAATAATATGATCAAATATTGCCTAAAATCGTTTCTTTTTGTATTTTAGGTACTTGGGATGAGAATTCTAGAATATGGCACTTTTTGGACGTTTTTAGACGAAAAAGAGAAGAAAACAACAAAGTCATGAAAAAACCTATCAGGAAATAACACCTGACGACGTCATGTTATACTTTGTGACGCCGTCACTTGATAAAATGGAGCTGGAAAAATTAACACAGGACGCTTTAGAGAACTTTGGAGATTTTACACCTGACGGCATCAGGTGTATTTGGAAGAAGGGCGTCACGTTTTAATTTTGTGAGTGACAGCTCAGAAAGTTTAAAGAAGGACGAAGTCAGCCATAAGCTGACGGCGTCAGAACATAAAGAGCGACGGCGTCAGAGCGGCTACTTGCACAAGACGAAACCCTTAACACGGCGGTCTGACGGCATCACCATAACCTGACACCATCAGCTTTGTAAATCTGTATATAGTTTTCGATTTTTCATTCATTAGAGAGACAACTTTGGGAGACAAAACCCTAAACTAATTTTGCAGTTATTGTAAAGCTTTTACAGCCTCTTTTCATCCATGTTCAATTTAAGTAGCTTTTGGATAAGTTGACTAGCGACTAATTCCGCCCACTCTTCCAAAACCGAGATTTAATTTGCTTTCATAAAATATAAAAATACAAAAATAATCATCTCTCACCTTTATACTTAATTCGACATACACTTCAACCTAACGACACTATTCCCCTAGAGAACGATCAATCCCCAGGTCTTAGTTCTTTTTACTCAGACATTTGTAAAATGTCACAAAATATGTTCGAAACATTTGTATTTGTGAATGAATTTAGTATGTTAGTACCTGCGTTGCTACATATTTTAGTTCATTTTCATATACGATTATGGAGTATAACGATATTTTTTAGTTTTGTTTTTGTTTTTGTTTTTGTTTGTTTTTTGTTTTTGTTTTATTTTTTGTGTTTTTTTTGGTTATACGCTCATGTTTAGTGATCACCTTCTGGCCTCTAACAGTTAACAGTCTGTGACGACTTTCTCGTCACTAACAGTGAAGAATAGTGACCATATTTTCATCTCTACAAGTACTGTGATGAAAATATTCGTCACTAACGGTCATAATGATGCTTATACTTAAACCCATTAAGTGACGATATTTTCGTCATTAACTGATACTCACTAGTGACCAATATCTCGTCACTGAAAATGAAAAATAGTGACCAAATATTCGTCACTCACTGTTTTTAAACCAGTTGTCACTCTAACCCATAAGTGACAACATTTTTGGTCACTAATCTGTGATGAATTCTATTATGGTCACTAACTGAATTAGTGACGGAGCTATAGTGACGACTGGTGACAACTCTTGTTTTGGTCACTAACAGATGTAGTGACGATTTTTAATATTGTTAGTGACGAAATCTGTTTTGTCACTAAAGGTGGTTTTTCTTGTAATGACAATGATGCGCGGGATTGCGACCACGCACTAGGGTTTTACTTCTCAAGGGATCTTGAGAAGCTTGCAATCCCCACCAGGCAGTGTACCTGACTGATGTAGTATAGTGCAGTGGCAACTACCGGGGGATTGATCGTTCTCTGCGGGAATAGTGTCGTTAGGATTGAAAAGCTACTCTAATAGGTCTAGGGGTAAGGGAAGATTCTTTTTGTATTTTTTATATTTTTAGGAAAGCAAGTAAAAATCTCGGGTTTGAAGGAGTGGGCGGAATTAGTTGCTAGTCAACTAACCCAAATAACTACTAATGCAAACAAAATAAAATAACAAGAAAGTAAATGGTTGTGAAAACTAATATGGAGAGAAGTGTGTTTACTTAGATTTCCTTACTCCCTAACTATCTTTTACCGATTGATTAGTGTGTATTAATTGCGTGGATGACGGATTGTATTCCTTAATGCCATTCGTAGGGGTGTGTACGGACTTCCCCTAACTCTATGAACTCCTACTTCACTCCTATGTCGAGCCGGCTAAGAAGCTCCTAACATGGGATCACTAGAATTCTCTCATGCATTAAATACAATCAAATAACCTTAGTACACCTTGGTTCATGTTTCTTAAGACGTTCAAGCATGTTACCAACCGGAAGTCTGCCAGTTTTCTTAAGCCTAACATCGATAATCACCCATCCAATACAATTAATAACACATCATTCAATCAATAATCAATAGCTAGGTTTCATTAGATCTAAGCAAACACAAAGAAAATCTAGCCTAGCATGTTAAACAAAAGACAAGAACAAGATAGAATCAAACAACACATAGACATATTGAATGATTAATTGATTACTTATCTTCAATGTAACATGGAAGATCCCAAGGTTAAAAACCTTGAAAAAGCTGCTAAAAATCGTCTAGGGTTTCTCCCTTAAAAGTTCCACCCTAATGACTAAAAATTATGCGAATATATATAGAAAAACAGATCTGACGGCGTCACGTTATAGCCTTGACGCCGTCACCTCGCCGTGGTTAGGGTTTCTTGATGGCCTTCTTGACGCCGTCCCCCTTTAATCTCCCAAAATCCATTCTGGCCTATCAAGGCTTGACGCCGTCAGCTCCATGCTTGACGTCGTCAAGGGTACTATTCAGCAGATTTTTAGCACTTTGTCGAATTCTTCACTTTTATGCTCCAAAAACGTCCAAAATGCTTCATTTTCCAGAGTTTCTCTCCAAAGTACCTAAAATGCCAAAAGGAACAATTCAAGGCGATATTTGATCAAATAAATACGATTTAGGGCTTAAATGACCCCCGAAAAGCGGTACACTTTTCGCCTTATCAAATACCCTTACACTTGAGATTTGCTTGTCCTCAAGCAAATGCGCTTTTATTCTAATCAAAATACAGGTTAGGGGTCATTTAACGCTAATATAAAAGTAATTACAACAATTAATCGTTCCCCTTCAATCATAATAAGCACAGAGATTACATACTAGCACCTCACAAGTAGTGTTTAGATACTCACATCTCTCAGTTGTCATAGAATTATATCTCATAAATGAAAATGGACAATATCTCTCACTACCTGTCATAGCAAATAGATTACCATAGGCTTGGGAAAGGATCGAAAACCTTCTCCACTAGGCGTAAGCACCTAAGATAAACTATCAAAGAGGACTTTACAAAAGGGGTTATAATGAGGTGTAGGGATATGATAAACACGGTTTTGTTGGATAAGGGATATTTTACTGGTGGCGAGTTAAAGATCTTGATTAATTACATGTACAATATGGCGTTGCTAAGCCAAGACTAGACTCGACTAACGCTAATTAAAAACTAATAAAACATAAAATAAACATAAAAAGAAACGGGATGGTAGTTCGTATGTTTTTTCTAATTTTCTTTTTCACATTTTTTTTGCATACATTCTTGCCCTACCATCCAAAATAATACATCATAGGGGCCTCGGTTCTCCCCTTATACTTGAACTTTTACATACTTTACAAATAACTATTCTAATGACTCGAATTAAAATAATCGAAACACTTGGAGTACTTTTAAAATATTTAGCACATATGGGGGTAATAATGTTGTTCTTCCTCATTACTCCATTACACTAGTACTTTACCCATGAGTCCCAATCATCCCAAAACAATATGTACAAGGATATGACTCGACTTAGCAACCATGTAATCAATTAGATATTTAACTAAGGGTTTAAACAAATGTTGTCACAATAATGCACTAAAAGTGAGTGCATACAAGGTAGGCTAAGGCGATTTGGGTGTACATTTAAGTGGGGTGTAACAAATTCTTCCTTTAAGTAAAATGCTTAAAGTTAGAAAAGAAAAGATAGGCTCGGAGGGGTGTACTAGGGGTATCGTGTACCAAAAATGGGTACAACGCTAAGGGTGTGTGAGAATTACTTGACCAATGTAGTCAAAGTAATTATAACAAAAACACAGGTGTAAAACAAGGGTTAATCCTAATGCCTCTTATCATGTAGTAAATCTAACTACACGAATGTAGTCTCACTTGTGGATTCGGGATGGTCCTAACGCAAGTTCTAGAATCTAAGTGCTACCGGTACACACATCATAGCATAAATGCTTTTCCTACCAATTCTAGGGGCGAACCTCACATATTTGGGGTGGAAAATTTTTTAGTGGTACGGTTTTTGTGCTAGTCATATAACTCCTATCCATGAGACGCTCATTAAGACCAAAGTTTCACTCTTGAATGTTGTAAAAAATTTTAAATTTGGCACTAAAATTGCCCTAACAGGTATTTATCTCGGTTTTATTACACATCTACCTTTAAACAAACAAAAATCAAACGTAATTGCATTCTCTAAGGTATCGTAATTTACCCCCCCCCCTTACACTTAAGATGAACATTGTCCCCAATGTTCAAATAACAAGATGTAAAAGTAAATAAGGTAAAAGAATGAAATCAAATACTCCCCTGATTTGCTTGGTGGATAAAGGGGTAACATGGTTAGATCTTCTTCCAAGAAAATGAACACTCAAAGCTTTCCTTCCGAAATATAAATCATCTTCTTGTCCAAAATAACCTGTTAAACCTGAGAAAACAAACACGAAAACCTGCATAACATCGGCGGGATAAATCTGTATAAGGATATAATGCTTGTGGAATGAATATTTTGCAGATTCCTGGAGTTTATAAGTTAGAGATTTTATAAAGCATTTTATGATTTCGGAAGAAAAACAAAACTTTCAAAAATTCCAGAAAACTGAACCTGACACCGTCAGCCTGGGGCTTGACGCCGTCAGAAGTGATCTGACAGATTTCTCATGTTAAGTTTCTGAAAAATTTCTGGAAAAACTCAATTCTTACTTCCTGGAAATCCTGCAAAATATCATTATGACTCGATACAAGCATTTGACTCAAACAATTACTAATATGTATGTCAATTTTATATTGTTATGATTCATGTTTATTTGTTCTTATAAATCGATTTGGATTTCCCTTACACTTATCTTTTGCAAAATACCTTTATATGTAGTTAAGACGAAGTTAAAAACAAAATAAAGCATTTCACTATTTAATTTGAAACATGAACCAATAACAATTAAAATAAAACACACATACAGAAATAAAAACAAACAAACAAATAAACAAAACAAATAAAGCAAATAAAGCTTGGGTTGCCTCCCAATAAGCGCTTGTTTTTGTTTGAGTCACGAGCCTGACTCTACCCTTATTTAACAGAAATAGGAGAGGTTTTCCCTACACTTAGAATTAAGTGCGGGTGGAAGTAGCGATACACACCCTTAGGGTGGAAATATGCCACGTGAGGTGAAGGGGGTGAGTGAATGGCTTCCTTCATCCTAAAACTACCCGGATAATATTGGTTGATGGGTGGGTCGGTTCCTCTTTTGTCTCCTAGATGTAAATCTAAGGATGAAAAGTTGTGTAAAGGTTGAGGTTCCGGTTTATCAATACTAGGAAATTCCCTAGAACTAAGAGTAAGGCTATCATTACAAGTGTTCAAACCTATATCCTCTAGTTGTGTTTGGTTCAAAGGTTCTACCTCCATCGGGATTCCTAAAGTCTCTTCTACTTCTTCCGGGTAAGTCACGGGCGGTGTGGGTGCCTCAAATGATGGTTGAGTATGTGGGGTACTTTTTAGGTTTGTGTTATTTACCTCATCATGTGTTTTAGTAGAATCTAACCCAAACATGTTCCTAAGTATCTCAAATCCTTCTCTAGCCATCTCAAGTTCTAAGTCCGATTTGTGAGAATCCTCCTCAATAACTTGATCACTATGTTCAATTTGCCTAAAGGATTCATCATGTGTTCCTTGAGATTCAAAGTCATTGATCATAAAACCTAGGTCTTTTTGCTCAATGTGATCATGTTCGGCTAAATCCTCCTCAATTGTTTCCTCAAGTTGTGATGTGTACGAACCCATTAATTCATTAAACTTATGGTTCACGGTTAGGAGGGTTTCCTCAAAATCTTTCCAAAGGGTCTTACTAAAAGGAATTGATCCTAACAACGATTGTTTAATAGAGGCCACACATGCACACAATTCATCAAACCTATCAAACTTTATGCCCATCTCCTCTTGTATATACATAAGATCACTTAAAAATCATTGGAACAACAAGAAGCAAATCTATCCGAGTAAACTAATTGTTCCTCAATTGTTAATGATCTAAATGGAATTTCATCCGCCATGATGACAAATGAAAATGGTTTTACAAACAAAGGGCACAAGGAAAAAGATAGACTACAAGAAAGCTAATAAAAAGAAAATAAAAATCTCACTAGATAGGAATCTAATGAGTAGACCCAATAAAAATAAAATTTTCAACCTAAGCAATAACTATTCCCCGGCAGCGGCGCCAAAAACGTTGATGTGCGGGATTGCGACCACGCACTAGGGTTTTACTTCTCAAGGGATCTTGAGAAGCTTGCAATCCCCACCAGGCAGTGTACCTGACCGCTGTAGTATAGTGTAGTG
>LBNU01037232.1:52664-65762 GCA_014162995.1 Artemisia annua | reverse complement strand
TATACGTTTGTCATCAATCAAAACAAACGAGACCGTATAGATTAAATATCGTAATATTTGCACTAACAATAATACTAGAAGCCAAACAACATCATTAGTGTTGCCTACAGTATCTAACTCTGCATCTAGTAGCAACAATATTAAGAGTTCAATAAATCCTTACAGGAAGAGGTTGTCTCAAAAGGAGTTGGAAGAAAAAAGAATGAAAGAATTGTGTTTTTACTGTGATAAGAAGTTTGTACCAAGGCGTAAGTGTAGTAGACAGTTATATTCATTGGAAGTGATATGTGGTGGAGAGGAAAATGAATGGGGGAATTGAAGTTGGATGAAGGAAATTTGGTGGATAAAAGAGATTTGGTAGTGCAAGATGAGCAGCCACAAATTTCTCTTAATGCATTGACTAGTATTACTTCTTATCAAACCATGAGGGCCAAAGGTTATGTAGCTAAGCAGTAATGGCATATTCTTATAGATTCGGGTAGTACTCATAACTTAGACTTGTACACTACTAAGAAATAAGGGTGCAAAATGAGGAAGACTTGTCATTTGGTGGTGGGAGTAGCTAACAGCATTAGTATGACTAGTACTTTTGATTGTAAGAACTTCTGGTGGACAATTCAACGCAATTCTTATGAAGCTGATATTATGATTCTTCCATTGGATGGTTGTGACATGGTGTTGTTACAGTGGTTAGAAACTTTGGGGGATATCATTTGTATCTTTAAGAGCTTGACTATGGATTTTGTACACAACGGTGGGAGAGTAGTGTTGAGAGGATCATCACAAGATAGTGTGTGATGGATGAAAGGGAGACAAATTAATAAAGAAGTAAACTATCAACAGGCTCAGATGGCATTTCATGGTAGTATGTGTTTATCCTACAACATTCTTCCATATGAGCACTACTAATGGCAATGAAGAGGTAGTCAGACCAGAAATTGAAGAATTATTGGAAGAGTATGTGGATATCTTTAGAGTCCCTACTGAATTACCTCCTAAAAGAGATCATGACCACAAAATTCCTTTGGTATCTAATACTCCTATTAATGTCAAGCCTTATAGAAACCCTTCAAAACAGAAGGATGCAATTGAGCGTATGGTAAAAGAACTATTGGATTCTGGAGTGATAAGAATAAGTCAAAGTCCATTTTTCATCTCCAAAGTCTTGTTAAAAAGAAGGGTGAAGTCCAGAAAAACGTAGCATACTCGTTCCAGTGTTCCAATGTAGGTAACATACCTCATATTGTCCCAGTGCAAGCAATTAACTATCAAAATAATTTACAGGTAGGTAGTGTTTTTTTATTTTTTTTATTTTTTTTATCCTGAGACTTGTTTAACCGGCCACTACCATTCATCTTCATCTTTTTCATGCATAAACTCATATTCCAGCGGCTTTTTTCCAACTACAAACCCAGATTCCGGTAACAAACTAAAATTTCTTTAGTTTTTTTTGGGTAAAAGGTCAAAGACCCGGTAAATATATTACTCCAAAAACGTTTAAGTACAAAGGATATGGGTGATCCCATATCTCAGCCTGTTACATAGGCAGAAAAGCTTACATAACAAGATACTTACAATTCTCTAAAAAGAAAAACCACTACTCAAAAGGTACCATTAGACTCCTATGAAAATAAAATTACTTTCTACCAAGACCTTGGACCTTGATACCATACGTGTCATATAAAGCATCCAAATTCCCTAGAAGATCGTAGACATGATCCGCATAGTCATCATAATCATAGTCATCATAATCATCTTGACGATCATGACCCCCACCAAATAAGTTCATGGACTCATCGAAAGTATTCATAACCTTCTTTTCATCATTGTCTAAAATAATAATCTCTCCCACCTTAGAGAATGGGTTAACCTTCTTAGTAGAAGAAGTAGACTCCGAATAATCAACCTTTTTAATAAGATGACAATCATCATCCACAAGAGTAGCTTTCTCATCAATAAGTAGCTTTTCAAGCTCCCCAATTTTCTCAACAATTGGAGTAGAACCAACCTCCTCTGTTCCCATTGAATCATTCACAAGTGGTTCTTGTGATACATTACCAGTCTCTAAAGACCCGTCCTCCATAGCTTCCTTTGGAATACCAGAATTCACATCCTTAGTCACTTCATTGGTAGGAATACCAAAGTCACCTGTTAAATATTAGTAGTAACTTAAACATAGATTAGGGACTTAAGTGTACTTTTGTAATTAGATTAGGTGTTAGACATAAACTAGGATTAGTTAGCTTGGAGTGCAAGACAAATTAAGGTTTCTACCCCTCATCTCTATAAATAGAGATGTGGGGGATGCTAGTTAATTCATTCTTCTTACCTCAATTGTATAGCTTTATTGGTTTTAATAAAGGGTTCGTTGAGGGTATAACGTGTGCATATTCTTGTCGGTTCTTTGTAGTCTCTCGTGTTTGCTACTTGTGCTTAATTTAACTCGCGATCTAGCGTTCCGCAATCGAACTTCGGGTTTGTTGTCAAGGTATTTTCCAACAAGTGGTATCAAGAGCCACGGTTATTGTGGTCATCGAAGTTCGAGTGTTAGATCGAGGTTCCGAGTTTGTTCGAGGTTTTCGAGGTTTGGTTTTCGAATCGTATTTTTGGAGTAGCAGGTTCAATCGGAGAAGACAAAGGTTCATAATAATAATTATTATTATTTTTGACGTATAGACAAAGAAGGAGACTGGCTTCAAGGGGTAATTTTTTAATCGAATTTAGTTTTGGCTCGAAAGAAAAGTCAAAGTTTTTTTTTGATTTGGTTTCTTTCTCTTTGTTAAAAAGAAAAGAGTATTAATTACTTTGAAGGATTTTTTGGTTTTGGTTAAAAAGGACTTCAAACAGGTTCGAGGTAATTTACGATCGATTAAGTTTGAAGGGTTTTCTTGTTGCGGGTTTTTCTTGTGGTTCAAGTTTTGATCGTGGTTAGCTTGGGTTTCAAGTTTACGATCGGGTTTGCTTGTTCGAAATCGAGGGTTTAGGGTTATTCTAATTAATTCGATTTGCAAGAAGGGTTTATAGCAACAAGGGGAATATTGCACACGGCTTGTGAGGCTTGTCGGTAAAGTTGGTTAATAAACAACTTGACAAGGTTTTAACAAGGTAAAAGAAGATTGGCTAGTTCTATAACTAGGTTTGACATCGAGAAATTCGATGGGAAGAATGACTTCAGGTTATGGCAAATAAAGACGCGTGCTTTAATGGTACATCTGGGATGTGATGTTGCATTAGAGACATTACCCGCGGACATGGAAGCAGGAGAAAGGCTGCTTTGATGAAGAAGGCATACAGTACCTTGATTCTATGCTTGGGAGACCGGTTTTTACGGGAAGTTACCAAAAAAACATCTGCTGCAGGAATTTGGTCGAAGTTGACTAGTCTGTATATGACTAAGTCCTTAGCAAACAGACTGTATCTGAAGAAGAAGCTGTACACGTACTATATGAGTCCAGGTACGAAACTGGGTGATCATATAGATGAGTTTAATAAGTTGATACTTCATTTGGTAAATATTGATATCAAGATTGAGGATGAGGATCAGGCACTTATGTTACTTACGTCGTTGCCATCATCTTATGAAAACTTTATGGAGACATTGTTGTATGGGAGGGAATCCTTGACAATGGAGGATGTTATTGCAACTCTTAATTCAAGAGAGTTGAAGAAAAGAACTGAAGGCACAAAGGAAGAAACTGGTGATGGGTTATATGTAAGGGGAGGGTCAGATCATTCAAGGAAAGCTCATTCTAGTGGAAGTTTGCGGTTTAAGTCAAGGGGTGGAACTGGTAAACTCAAGTGCTTCATATGTCATTCAGAGGGTCATCTGAAGAGAGACTGTCCGATGAAGAAGTCAAGTGGGTTCATCAAGAAGGGTAAGCATGATCAGGATTATGATTCTTCTGATGACGAGGGTAACGCCTACTTTGGAGAAGCCTTAGTGGTAGTCGGGAATGATGAGATGACTAAATTGGTAATGGATTCAGGTGGGTCTTATCATATGACACCTAGGAGGGATTTCTTGCATGGCTTCAAGGATGTTGATGGTGGTTCGGTTCAGTTAGGTGATAACAGGACATGAACTATCAGAGGGACATGAAAAGTGAAGATACAGTTGCAAGATGGTTCAAGCTTTATACTGGAAGATGTCAAGTATGTTCCGGGGTTAAGAAAAAGCTTGATTTCATTAGGTACTCTTGAAAAAGAGGGTTATACTGTGAAGATGCTGGGATCAGGTTGTCGGGTTATGATGACTGGGATCAGGAAAGAGAACTGTGTGTATACACTTGAAGCAAAAGTGATGACTTTTGGTGTACAAAAGCATGGAGGTTCAAAACAAGTTGGATTCAAGCAACATGGCCATAAACAAGTTAGGTTCAAACAACTTGGTCATAAACAAGTTGGGTTCAAACAACTTGGTCCTGGTGTTAAAACAGGAGTCCATGGAGTACAGGTTGATGAACGTGTTTGGTTTGAGGTGGAACTGCAGGGAGCTCAGGGGCATCGTGAAGCTGAGGATGTTCACGATGATGCTGCAGTGGCTCAAAGAAAGTTGGAGGACAAGCAACTTGAAGAAAAAACAAACACGGACTGCTTGATAAAGGAGCAGGAAAAGGTACATCTTGGTATAAAGGTGGGGGCGGACATTATGGTAACCGGAGTACCTGGTCAAGAGGGTGCAGAGGGTAATGCTGCTGAAAAGAAGAAAGTGAAGGAGTCTACAGAAGCTAATCTAGGAAAATTACTAAAGTACAATGCCTGGTCGACAAGGTGGTCCCCGGTCCGAGGTTCCAGTACAAGGAAAAGATGCTGAGTATCGGTTATGTTTAAGTGTTACTCCTAAGGTGGAAATTGTTAAATATTAGTAGTAACTTAAACATAGATTAGGGACTTAAGTGTACTTTTGTAATTAGATTAGGTGTTAAACATAAACTAGGATTAGTTAGCTTGGAGTGCAAGGCAAGTTAAGGTTTCTACCCCTCATCTCTATAAATAGAGGGGATGCAAGTTAATTCATTCTTCTTACCTCAATTGTAAAGCTTCATTGGTTTTAATAAAGGGTTCGTTTAGGTTATAACGTGTCAAAATTCTTGTCGGTTCTTTGTAGTCTCTCGTGTTTGCTACTTGTGCTCAATTTAACTCGCTATCTAGCGTTCCGCAATCAAACTTCGAGTTTGTTGTCGAGGTATTTTCCAACATCATCAGTATCATCCATATGAAGGGCATCAAACCGGTTTGATGTAGCAATCTTTGTACCACTCGTACTAGCCACATCAGTGGCCTTTTTTTTGTAGTATCCACCTTCTTGGGTTCAGGAGGATGCGTTTTTGGTTGATACTTAAACTTAGGACCCATAACATGTTTAGTAAAACCTCATTTACCTAGAGCACTGTGACCATCATTCTTACCCTTATTCTTGTTATTGACTGTTTGAAAACCATCGTTAACACTCTTTTTAGGCTGAGTAGGAGGTGGAATAGATTTAGGACAATCAAGCAGCGTATAAACAAAAATCTTACACGTATTACACCGAGGCGGTTTCCACTCGTATTCAACCCGAATCTTTTCAATAATAGAACCTGTCCCATCAAGTAATGGTATCTCAATAGTGAGGCTCTCCCTGAGTACCTGATCCGCCTTGACTTCAATCAAGCACGGTCAAATCCTCTTTGAGGAGATTAGTGTTTGAAGTCCAATTTTTAAGGATTATAGGCACATTCATAATCATCCACGGGCCGTTCTCAAGTACATCTTCAACACCTTTTTGAGAGGTAAACTTAAAGAAGAAGAAGCCCTTCGCATTCATCATAACCTTTTGAATGTTATACTTAGCCCACGCATTGTGCACATAATAATCAACAACCGGAAAAGCAATACGTTTACCAAGAAAATAACCATATAACGTATTCTCAAATCTGGAATTTACCTCTTCTACCACTTTCGTAGGCACAGACAAATCCACGTCATTCGATTTCTTGCTACACTTCAGCCTACGAAAATTAGGTTTGTGCTTCTTAGAATCAGTAGACGTAACACCCACATATGAAACCGGCTTCATATTAGGGTCATTCGTAGATTGGGGTTGTTTCAAAACACCTGTGGTACATTCATTAGAAGCGTTTTTAACAGAATTTGCAACCACATTACCGCTCCTTATAGAAATACTCGTGTCCATGTGTGTACCAAACTTTTGTGATTGCAAAGCTACATCGAAACTTGTCTTAGAAAGAGCAACCTGAGGTGATGAAGTATAAGTATTAGGACTACTATTTTCATAATTTAGCTCACTTCCACTTTTATTCACCACGTAAGAAACCCCAGCACCTTTGTCTCCAAGATACTCATTATGACCCGTATCCGCATCATTAGCAGCCAACGAAACCTCATTATCAGCCAACGAAATAGAATTCAAATGAGAAGTAAACATACCACTTGATAAAGGAGCAGCAACAGGAGTTGATTGAGTACTTGTATGTTCACCCCCTAGATCAGTCGCCTTATTGGTATTAACCGCCCCATCCCTATCCACACCACTTATATGATCATGCAACACAGCGGACTCCATAGTCACATGATCCAAACTAGCACCAATCGAATCATTATCATTCTCCTTCTTTTTTTCACCTCCTCCCCCCGAATCCAAAAATCCCGCTTTCATCATCAAACCATGCAAACAAAATTAAAAACACGAAGAATGAGTAACGTCTATCTTCAAATTAACGTAGAAACCCTAATATGAACTAGGGTTTAAAACAACGCACTAATAAAAATTCAAATGATAGTATTCTAAACAGATATTAGGGTTATAGTAAATAACGTAGTGAGCTTGATCTTGACCTTGAATTACAAGCAGGATATAATTGAGCTATAATAATGCATGCACACAAGACAAAATAGCGAAGCAAACCAAAAATCCAAAAGATGTAAACAATTTATGTATCACAACCAACAATAGATCCTTAAATTATTAAATTAATTTAAGGCACAATAGTGGAGAATGGATAATAAAAAAGTTTAAAGATTCGCTTGCTTGTTCTGTTTAGTGCGCACTGATGTGACTTTTCGGCACTTCTGTGAAGGCCAGTTGTGAAAGACATTGTTCTTTGTATATAATCCTTTCAGACTCACACCTGTGCAAAGCAACAACATAAGAACCACTTTCACTGTACCAAGCGGTTACTAACAAAACAAAAACCGATTCAATACTTAGGTAGTGATTTATCAAGCTCCAACAACACCTCTGTTGAGTTAAGATATATGACTATATCCCTTTACACTTTGCGATATTTTAAAAAATTTAGACATGGATATGTTAATCTTGAAATACTTTCGTCCTTTCTTGTTACCGTCAATTGATTTGTCTCCCATAATATTCCCAGATACTTTGTGGCATGGCCATGCTTTCGCAAATCTTTTCACCACAAGGGGCCTCGAAAAATATCATTTTTATTTTATTCCAACTTGGAGTTGCAAATTGCCATCGTGATTCATCAAATAAGAATAAGAACCATCATCAGAAATTGCTATAGAATTATGCTAAACTGCCAACTAGTCATAATTTAGTAGCCAACGAGTGGGGGTACCCGCGCGTTGCTGCGGAAATGTTGTGCTTAATCTAAACTCGAAATAAACCGGTTGTCCAAAAAAAAATTTTGTTATTAAGGACTAAATATGCAAAATAGCGATAACTGCAAGTACTATTTTTGTAACGTATTTTTGAAAATAGAATATATTTTACGGAAAATGTCCCTAAAGTTATCGCCATTTTGCAAAGTTAGTCCTTAGGGACTAACTTTGTATTTGAAAGTGACCCATTAAGGACTACATTTGAAAATGACCGATATACCAAATGAATATTTTTTGAAAATTAATTCTGGAAATAATATGTTTTTCTTACTGAAAAAGTCCTTAAAATTATCGATGCTTGCATCGTTAGTCCCCGAAGAACCAACCTTGCAAAGACTGTTAGACCTTCGGGACTATTTTGCAAACGGGTACTGTTTCGTCAACTGTAGCTACAGTTCTACAGTAAGTGGTTTCCCCTTTTAGTATATAGATATAATGTTTGTATGCATATACCAAATAAATGATAAAATTTGAACCAAATTAAAAATAAAATAACTTCAATTGTAAATGCAAAGTATATTAGAAATACTTATAAATAAGCAAATACGTAGTATATTTTAAACTGGATTTGAGACTTATGTGAGTGGAGGAAAAAAAAAATTATTTAATGTGTGTGACCTCTATTTTATTAAAGAATAATTTACTTTTTATAACAAAATTAACATGACCTCTTATGTTCAAATAAAATATGAGAGGATCTCAATCCTTTTACGCTACCGTACATATATCATATATGTGCAAATATTTTTCTATTTACTCTTACTTGGCCATAAACTCTACTGTAATAAACTCTAGAGGAAAATTCAAATACATACTCTTATTTTGGTGCATACTAAGGGACAAATCCCCACCATCCATCTAATGGTGGGGATTAACCTAAGATTAAATGAGAAACATAAGTCCATGTTTTTTTCTTTCTTTCTTTTTATTTGTCTTTTTTATTATTCTTTTTTTTCTTTCTTTCTTTCTTTTTTTTTTCTTTCTTTTTTCTTTTATCTTTTTTTTTTCACGCTGGGATTTTTGTTCTTGTTATTTATTATTATTTTTTTTCCCTCTTTTTGCAAGCTTCTTTTTTTTTCTTTTTTTTTCCTTTTTTTTTCTAATTCACGTTCTTATTTCTAACAAAGGTTTTTTTTCGCTTTCATACATTTTCATCTGTTTTCATACGTTTTCATCCGTTTTCATACGTTTTTGTCTGTTTTCGTACGTTTTCGCCCGTTTTCATATAGTTTCGCCCGTTTTCTCACGTTTTCGTCCGTTTTCATACGTTTTTTTTCCGTTTTCATACGTTTTCGTCCGCTTTCTTACGTTTTCACCCGTTAACGTCTGTTTTCATACGTTTTCATATGTTTTCTTACATTTTCGTTCATTTTTTTATGTTTTCGTCAATTTTCATACGTTTTCGTTCATTTTAATACGTTTTCGTTCGTTTTCCTTCATTTCTCATACGTCTTCATCCGTTTTCAGACGTGTTCTTACGTTTTCGTTCGTTTTCATACATATTCGTCCGTTTTCTTACGTTTTCGTTCGTTTTCATACGTTTTTGTTCATTTTCATCCGTTTTCTTTCATTTACGTCCATTTTTCAAATATTTTTGTCCTTTTCATACATGTTTTTACACTTTCATACGTTTTCTTCCGTTTTCATACATTTTCGTTCGTTTTCTTACATTTTTGTCCATTTATTCATTCGTTTTCGTCCGTTTTTAAATGTTTTAGGCAATTTTAAGACGTGTTCATATGTTTCTAAATATCACAAGTGATACTATGAGTACCACAAATTATATTTTGAATATCACAAGTGATATTCTGTGATATTCTAAATATCACAAGTTATATTCGGAATATCACAAGTGATATTCTTTGATATTCAGAATATCACAAGTGATATTCTGAATATCACAAGTGATTTTCTGTGATATGCAAAATATCACAAGTGATATTATGAGTACCACAAATGATATTCTGGATATTATAAGTAATATTCTGTGATAATCAAAGTATCACAAGTGATATTCTGAATATCACAAGTGATATTCTTAATATCACAAGTGATTTTTTATAATATGCAGAATATCACAAGTGATACTATGAGTACCACAAATGATATTCTGGATATTATAAGTAATATTCTGTGATATTCAAAGTATCACAAGTGATATTCTGAATATCACAAGTGATATTCTTAATATCACAAGTGATATTCTTAATATCACAAGTGATTTTTTATAATATGCAGAATATCACAAGTGATACTATGAGTACTACAAATGATATTCTGGATATTATAAGTAATATTCTGTGATATTCAAAGTATCACAAGTGATATTCTGAATATCATAAGTGATTTTCTGAATTTGAAAAGTGATTTTCAACAAATGTTTCGTAACATGAAAATCACAAGTGATATTCAGAAAGTCACAAGTGATAGATATTCAGAAAATCACAAGTGATATTTATAATATCACCATTGATATTCAGAAAAACACAAGAGATATTATGAATATCAATTGTGATATTCGTAAACGTATAAAAACGGTCGAAAAAGTAAAAAAAAAAGACTAATACGAATGAAAACGGACGAAGTATGAAAACCGACGAAAATATAAAAAAAATCGCAAGTGCAATTAAGAATATCACAAGTGATATTCAAAAAAACACAAGTTATATTCTAGATATCAATGAATATCACTTGTGATATTCAGAAACGTAAGAAAATTGACGAAAATGTAAGAAAACGGACGAATACGTATGAAAGCAGATAAAAAATGGACGAAAATGAAAGATTACGGACGAAAACGTTTCTGAATATCACAAGTGATATTCTGTTATATTCAGAATATCACAAGTGATATTCTGAATATCACAAGTGATATTCTGAATATCACAAGTGATTTTCTGTGATATGTAGAATATCACAAGTGATACTATAAGTACCATAAATGATATTATGGGTATTATAAGTAATATTCTGTGATATTCAAAGTATCACAAGTGATATTCTGAATATCACAAGTGATATTCTTAATATCACAAATGATTTTCTGTGATATGCAGAATATCACAAGTGATACTATGAGTACCACAAATGATATTCCTGATATTATAAGTAATATTATGTGATATTCAAAGTATCACAAGTGATATTCTGAATATCATAAGTGATTTTCTGAATTTGACAAGTGATTTTCAACAAATGTTTTGTAACATGAAAATCATAAGTGATAGTCAGAAAATCACAAGTGATAGATATTCAGAAAATCACAAGTGATATTTATAATATCACCATTGATATTCAGAAAAACACAAGTGATATTCTGAATATCAATTGTGATATTCATAAACGTATAAAAACGGTCGAAAAAGTAAAAAAATGGACTAATACGTATGAAAACGGACGAAAACATAAAAAAAATCACAAGTGCAATTCAAAATATCACAAGTGATATTCAGAAAATCACAAGTTATATTCTAGATATCACTGAATATCACTTGTGATATTCAGAAACGTAAGAAAATGGACGAAAATGTTAGAAAACGGACGAATACGTATGAAAACAGACAAAAACGTATGAAAGCGTTAAAACACATATGAAAACGGACAAAAACGTATGAAAAATGAACGAAGACGAAAGATTACGGACGAAAACATTTCTGAATATCACAAATGATTTTCTGTGATATGCAGAATATCACAAGTGATACTATGAGTACCACAAATGATATTCTGAATATTAAGTAATATTCTGTGATATTCAAAGTATCACAAGTGATATTCAGAATATCACAAGTGATATTCTGAATATCACAAGTGATTTTCTGTGATATGCAGAATATCACAAGTGATACTATGAGTACCACAAATGATATTCTGGATATCATAAGTAATATTCTGTGATATTCAGAGTATCACAAGTGATATTCTGAATATCATAAGTGATTTTTTGAATTTGACAAGTGATATTCAACAAATGTTTTGTAACATGAAAATCACAAGTGATAGATATCAAGAAAATCACAAGTTATATTCTAGATATCCCTGAATATTACTTGTGATATTCAGAAACGTAAGAAAATGGACGAAAATGTCAGAAAACGGGCGAATACGTATGAAAACAGACAAAAACGTATGAAAGCGTAAAAACACGTATGAAAACGGACAAAACGCATGAAAAATAGACGAAAACGAAAGATTACGGACGAAAACGTTTCTGAATATCACAAGTGATATTCTGTAATATTCAGAATATCACAAGTGATATTCTGAATATCACAAGTGATTTTCTGTGATATGTAGAATATCACAAGTGATACTATAAGTACCATAAATGATATTATGGGTATTATAAGTAATATTCTGTGATATTCAAAATATTACAAGTGATATTCTGAATATCACTCACAAGTGATATTCTTAATATCACAAATGATTTTCTGTGATATGCAGGATATCACAAGTGATACTATGAGTACCACAAATGATATTCTGGATATTATAAGTAATATTCTGTGATATTTAAAGTATCACAAGTGATATTCTGAATATCATAAGTGATTTTCTGAATTTGACAAGTGATTTTCAACAAATGTTTTGTAACATGAAAATCACAAGTGATATTCAAAATCACAAATGATAGATATTCAGAAAATCACAAGTGATATTTATAATATCACCATTGATATTCAGAAAAACACAAGTGATATTCTGAATATCAATTGTGATATTCATGAACGTATAAAAACGGTCGAAAAAGTAAAAAAAAATGGACTAATACGTATGAAAACGGACGAAAACATAAAAAAAAAATCACAAGTGCAATTCAAAATATCACAAGTGATATTCAGAAAATCACAAGTTATATTCTAGATATCACTGAATATCACTTGTGATATTCAGAAACGTAAGAAAATGGACGAAAATGTAAGAAAACGGACGAATACGTATGAAAACATGCAAAAATGTATGAAAGCGTAAAAACACATATGAAAACGGACAAAAACGTATGAAAAATAGACGAAGACGAAAGATTACGGACGAAAACATTTCTGAATATCACAAGTGATATTCTGTTATATTCAGAATATCACAAGTGATATGTTATTTTGAATATCACAAGTGATATTCTGAATATCACAAATGATTTTATGTGATATGCATAATATCACAAGTGATACTATGAGTACCACAAATGATATTCTGAATATTATAAGTAATATTATGTGATACCAAATTATCACAAGTGATATTCAGAATATCACAAGTGATATTCCGAATATCACAAGTGATTTTCTGTGATATGCAGAATATCACAAGTGATACTATGAGTACCACAAATGATATTCTGGATATCATAAGTAATATTCTGTGATATTCAGAGTATCACAAGTGATATTCTGAATATCATAAGTGATTTTTTGAATTTGACAAGTGATATTCAACAAATGTTTTGTAACATGAAAATCACAAGTGATA
>LBNU01037232.1:4788-52461 GCA_014162995.1 Artemisia annua | reverse complement strand
AAAAAAAAAAAAAAAAAAAAAAAAAAGGGGGGGAAAAAACATGGACTTATGTTTCCCATTTAATCTTAGGTTAATTCCCACAATTAGATCAAACTATATGGATGGTGGAGATTTGTCCCTTAGTATTTACCAAAATTAGAGTATGCAAAATAAAGTGCCTCATAAACTCTAATACATAGTTGTGCAAAAATATCTGCAACACTTGACACGTGTTTCTATTTTTGGTTCCAGAATGAACAACACACACTGCGAAATATGTGTCGGGGCTAAATAGTCACCAACCGAACCACACATTGTTATCCGTCTATCACATATATGCGTACATACCATACAATCTTACGTATTTTTATGCGCAATTTCTAAGTTAAGTTGGTTAAAATAAGATAATGCTAAAACATACGTACATGTTTGTCATTTGTCAAATCGAAACCGGATATAGTCACTCAAAATGTTACTGGCTATTTGTCTTCTTCGCACATCCTATTTCTTTGTCTCATATCCACAAATTTGTATATCTATCTGTGTATTCTAAAATTAGACAAAATAGATAGACGTCGAACAAAGAAAGAACAACACGATAACTTGCATTTCACATTCTTTGGAGTGTGGATATAAAAGTGAGAAAAGAATATAAACGTGAATTTGAATCACACTTTTTTTTTTTTTTTTTTTTTTTTTTTGCAAAGCAACAAAAAGACGATTTGATAAGAAAACAAAACAATTGAGAGAGAGAGACAGAACGAAAGAAATTATAAGGTAGAAACAAACAAAACTAGATTCTCACATTTTCTTTCGTCTACGAGACATTGCAAGAATCACGTTTTCAAAATGATTCATTTGACTTAATAAGTCCAACACGCTACAAACTTTTTTTTTACCTTATAAACAAAACACGTTACAGACTTAATTATAATGTGAACACTATTTACCTAACATTTTAATTCATTGTTGAAAGTGGTGTTGCTTAACAAGTCCACGTCTGACCATCTAAACCGTATATTTATGAGATCAAATCAACGGCTTATAATAATATTAGTGGTAGTCAACCAACTTTCACTTGGTCTCAGCCACCGCACCTTCCTAGCTAGCTACTACCAGTCCACCATCATCCAAAATAAACTTTTAATTAGTGAAATTGATATAGATATATAATTACCTCATCGACACCTACCCTTTCATAGCTAAAACACCTTGTGAATAAAAACTTGTACCTACCAATAGAATTATAGAATGAACAAGAAATTTTGGTAGGTACATGTTAACCATCCATCATCTAATATATATTTAGGATGTTTTCTACGTTTTCCAAAAGTAGTTTTGTATGAATATATATTCTTCTCAGAAAATACATGTTTAAAAGTACTTCAGAAAGTTTTTAATTTTACTACATAATCTTTTTACTCAATTATAAAACTGTAATAATGATTTGATTTTCTAACTCTTAAATCTTAATCAATTTAAGATCTAATCTTAAAAAGTTTCTTCGTAATCGCTAACATGGACGAATATACTTGAGTTAAATACTTTGTGCACGCAAATTTTTTATCGCTATTTATTAAAAAATAAAATATATCTAAATTTTGTTAGCTAATAATCAGGGGAGGCCCGGAGGGGGTGCAAACCCGATTCCCGCACAGGGCACATTTTCGAATGGGGCACAAATTTTTGGAAATTTTTTAAACTTTGAAGAGCTAATCAACCAATTTGCTATGAAGAATGCTAGGAGAACTTCACGAATATCGGTTAACTACTATGGTATGTATTTTTAATACTATGATTTTGTTATGGATATAATTAATTGTTATAACATTAGTTATCATTTACAAAAAAAGAAAATTTGCTAAGAGTTAGGGGCATTTTTTTCTTGGCTCGCACTGGGTACTCAAATCCTCAGGGCCGCCACTGCTAATAATACATCATTCAACGTTTTTAATAGAAAAGACATAATTTTAGATCCGTTACTGATAATCTTTTTTGTAATACTGCTTTGTAAGAAGAAAGGGCTAGTCTCGAAGGTATGATCGTGGAAAGAAAAAGATAACGAAACTGAAAAATGCAACTAATTAAATAGTATAACTTAGTTGATTATTTAACTGGAACCGAAGTTAATATATCATCTTAGACAATCTTCAGTTATGATAAGCATTAGGGATTAGCAAAAGAACCAAAGAACTGGAACCGGACCGACAACCGGACTAAAACCATGAAGAACTGAACCGGAACCAGAACCAATGGTTCCAGTTCCAGTTCTTGATTTTGAGATTTTTCGGTTCTTGGGTCGGTTCGGATCGGTTCCACCGGTTCTCGGTTCCGGAACCAAAGATCCAATAATTATAAAACTATGTAATTTTTGTACTTATCAAAATATTAATCAAATCCTACGTATCATTAAAAAACCCTACTAGCCATCAAACCAAACACTCTAAACCCCTAATCTTTAATTCACTGAAACATCTACAAATCAATAATTAATCTAAACCTAATAACATTCCAAGATCATTCATCATTATCAAAACAATGGAAGTAAGTTTATATTTTATTGAAGCTTTGAACTCGCTTGTCAATACCGATTGTTGAAGCTTCTTTAATTTGCACCCAAGATTGGGTGAGAAAGTCGAGAACGCAAATTAATTGGGATGATGTTGAAGATCTTATTAAAGACGATGAGATTGTCAAGGATATGGAAGAACAAATAGAGAAACAAACGAGAAGAGACAAAGAGAAACAAACTGTGGAACTCTAAACGGTCTTAGTTATTTTGATGGACAAAGTTTTAAGTTATTTTATTTTGTTTTCCGGATTGTTATGCATTTGTTTTGTTAAAAATATGAACAAGTGAAAGTAACTATAGAATGACTGATTATTTGAGTTTATGGTTTAGTTGTTAATTGTTATTTGCTTAAATGTAAATGGTTGCAAGTTCTTAAAAAGTTTAATTTTTTGTGTTTTTTTTTAGCTTAATAGAAAAGCGGTTCCTATACGGATAGACCCAAAAGAACCAGAACCGGAACCAAAAACTATATTCGGTTCGGTTCTCGGTTCCCACTTTTTAAAAAAATCGGTTCTCGGATCCGCCGGTTCCGGTTCCGGTTTCAACCGGTTCCAGAACCATGCTCATCCCTAATAAGCATACTATCATTTATTTGATGAATGAAGCATAAAAACTTATTTTCAACCATGCTTCAAATTTGAAGAAAATTTTAAGCATTACTTAAAATCCTACCATAATATTTAAAGTATCATTATTCATCATCCAATTACTTTTTAATATTTTTTTAACTTTTTAGTAGTTGATATTTTTAATAAAATTATTATACATATGTTTAAAGTTGAAGTTTGGAAGGCATGGTTAAAGCGTAATGATTTTTAAAAGATGAATATAATTTAAACAAAATGCTCTTTCATTAACTTATGAAGGACATGAATGGAGGTGATTTGTAACGACTCCGTTAATTACTAAGTGATAAACTGAAAATAACTTTCTAAGGTTGGTGGCAGTCATGCTTCCGAAATCATCCATACCTCCCAAATCCACCAATAATATCATTCCACCTCATCCCAACCATTTCATACTTTTTTCATACCTCCCAACCCCTTTTTAGTGGCAACCATGCCTTTTTCATACCTCCCAACTTTTCTTTTCTTTTTTTTTTTTTTTTTTTTTCATAAATTATATTAAACAATTTAATTAAAACATAAATATTTCATTAATAATTAAAATAACATTACATAATACTTGGAAAAAAAAACTACATAATTATATCTAAAAATCCATAGGCCATCCATATTTCTCCGCGTAGGCACGTTTTTTGGCAATAGCGAATTCTCGCATAGCCGGATTGGTTATGTGTTCGTGCGGCTCATTATAGAATTTGTATGCCCGAATCATAGCCTTTTCGTTAGCATTTTCGAGTTGTGCCGACATCAACTTTTTGGACAATGCATCCTTTTCACGTTTTTCTTCCATCGCCTCATCCAACAATAGTGATTTCTTTGACGTATAGTTCTCTATAAACTCAGCAACACTATTCTTTGTTGACGACTCGCTTGCGGTCTTTTTCCCTTTTCTTTTTGATACTGGAGTTGTGTCGTCATTTAGATCCGGAATAACAGGATCAACATTGTCATTGCTTCCGGACTCATAGAAGGTAGATTCTGACGACTTTCGTCGTTTGTCGGAATGAAGTGTCGCAGCTAATTTTTCAAAACATGGTTGATGCAACCACTTCGGTTCTCCCTTAACAACATTCCACGCATCAATATGAGTAAATGAATGGCCATTATGTTTCTTATCATAATCGGCCAAAGCATTATTCATCACGTTGACATCGCTACATCCACTCTCACGAATGCGACTCTACAATTAACACAAGTATATAATTTAACACAAGTATATAAATTAACACAAGTATATAAATTAACACAAGTATATAAATTAACACAAGTATATAAAAAACAAAGTTTAAAATTTACCTGTTGGATGTATAGCCCGTTAAAGATACCCATTGCGCGATTCATGTTTTTCCATTTTGTGTTCAAGCTATGATGAGTTCGCTTAGTGCCTACTATGGTGGTCGCGAAATGTTCTTGAATTCTTTCCCAAAACTTATCTCTACCTTGTTCAATCCCGACTCTTTGACATGTCGAGATATGCATCCACGCTTTAGCCAAAGCAACCTCTTCAATCGCCGTCCAACTCTTTTTATCGGCTTTAGATTTCCCTTTACGTACTTGCACATCTTCATCTAATATAAAAATAACGTATAAAAAAATTAATAAAGTATATAAACAAAAAATATACATATACAAATAAAACGTATATATAAAAAAATATACATATACATATATAAAAAAAATCAAAACGTATATATAAAAAATAAAACGTATATATAAAAAATAAAACGTACCACTTTGAGTTTCTTGTTGCGTTTCCGGGACAATCTCAACATCATCTTCATCATATATAGGTAGTTCGCGTTCCACACTTGGTTCACGATGCGACGGACCATCACGGTAGTCACCAAACGGGTTCCACTCACTCGTCATTGTTACGTTATATTGGGTTGGATTCATCGGTGGTGGATGTTGGGGATAGTATCCCGATTGAGGGTATTGTTGAGGCATCGGTGGTGGAGGTTGGGGATAATAGCCCGATTGAGGGTATTGTTGAGGGTATTGTTGAGGCATCACTTGCGGACGAACACGGCCACGATTACCACGACCCCGACCTTTTTGTGAATTTTTTGATTTGCTTGGATCCATGCTAAAGATGTATGTGTTTTAAAATGTATGTATTTTTAAATGGAAGTATGAAAATGAGTTGTTTTGGTTTAGTATTTATAAGAATTTTTTATTTTTTTTTTTTATTTTTTTTTTATTATTATTTTTTTTAAAACATGCAACGGCTACAAGGACCAACGGTTCTATTTCTTTTTTTTTTTTTTTTGTCTTCTAGTTCCAACGGTTAGATTTTAGTTCCATGCCTCCGAAACATTTCATGCCGCTGGAGCCTTGCTTTTGGCCATACCGGTGGGGTGGCATCGGTGTTTGCCGCCGGCATTAGCATGCCGATGGGCATGCCGATGGCCATTGCCACCACCCTAAGAAGTAATACAAAAGAAAATAAAATATATCAATAATATTCACTACTACTTATAAATATTAAAATATATCATATACTACGTATATTTTTCCTACCTAAAAATGAAAATGCAAGTGGCCTTACCATACCTACCATTATTATTTTTTTTCACATACAGAACATCAAACACGAATAATAATATTTTTTTGAAAAAGAAAATATTGACCACCCCAAAAACTACTCGTATTCTATTTAAACCACGTAACCCCTTCACCTTTTTTCCAAACCATCTCCCTGATCACACTTTCTCTCTCTCGCTCTAAAAAAAACTTTGTTCTATACTTCTTTACTGACAATTCAATTCACTTGTGTTTGTGTCAGTGTAACTCTTGGAAATGGGCAGTCTAACGGTGGAAAATGTGCATCAAAACGGTGTGGTAGTTGGTTTATGTGTGAAAGGTGACCCATTGAACTGGGGTGTAGCAGCTGAGGCTTTGACAGGGAGTCATTTAGATGAGGTTAAGAAGATGGTTGCTGAGTTTAGGAAACCTGTTGTGAAACTAGGTGGTGAAACACTGACAGTGTCCCAGGTTGCTGGGATTGCGGCTAGTGAAAACGCTGGTGTTAAGGTTGAGTTGTCTGAAAGTGCTAGAGCTGGAGTTAAAGCTAGTAGTGATTGGGTTATGGAGAGTATGGGTAAAGGGACTGATAGCTATGGTGTTACTACTGGTTTTGGTGCTACTTCTCACAGGAGAACCAAGAATGGTGGTGCTCTTCAGAAGGAACTTATTAGGTACTGTACTTTTTATGTTTATGTTATTATTTTAGTTTGTCTCAAAATATATAGTTCTTCAAAGTTCAAACAACTGATCAAAAATTTATGAAAAAGTAAGAAATGATATTTAGAGGTAAAAAATTTAATAATTGTAAGAATTGCATGATTTTGTTTTGATATTAACTTATTGGAGAAATACTGCTAAATTGAAGTATGTACTTTAGATTACTAATCTGATTTTCGTATGTTTATAAAAGTCAACATCACACAATAATCACACGCTTGTCTAGGTGTTGATTGATTTATCATTTTTCCAAAAAAATTACTCCGTAGTGTGCTTTTGTCTGTCAATTGATTTTTGATTTAGTACTAGTATATGATTATGTACAATGACCTATCTGTTTGAAAGTGTTTATTCCCTTATCCTAATACTAGTACTTGTACATTCCAGTGTCCAAATAGAAAATGGAGTCATCTCTGATCTCCCACAATTTTGGGATAGAGGGAGTAGGTAGTAGTTGGTACAGGTTTCATCCAAACACATGAAAGTAATCCTATACACCACCTGTTTAAGGAACTTATTGGTTAAAAAAAATTTGTTGTTATTATTAAAGAGTGCATCTTATCCCTTAATCTCTAGCTAGTATAGGTTTTTAATACGGAGTATTTGTTAGGCTACATGTGTTATGAAATAATGACTTTTACTGGTAGTAGTTTCCAACTGTAATTTGTCTTTCCAAGATTATAAGTGACAAATTTAGACTTTTTGTATTTCACATAGATTATAAAGTAAATACGTCTCGAAATGGTTTAAAGCCATGCATTAAAACATCTAGGTACATAGGAGCATTATTTTAAATAAAAACATGGTTTAACGTAAACGTTGAGCTAATACTCTTAAGTAATATAACTCAGTACGATAAATAAGAATCACGATAATATCTTGGTCAAGCATATCTTACTCGGTTTGGTTTTCGGTTCACGTTTTACCCTTATTCAGTTTTTGAGAAGGGTCGGGTTTGGTCGGTTAAGCTTAAAATAAGCATAAGAAAAATATTTTTTATAAAAATGAAATGAAAAACATTTGTTATAACATTTCTGGCACAAGTAAGAGGGCTTGGTATTTTGCCACCTACCACCCCAAACGGTGGAGTTGATCTAATAAGTGGCATTGGAACGGTATGTCACATGTTTTCATTTATGACATTTGGTTCCGTTCAGTTCAGATCTGGGCCCACAATTTATTATTATTAACTACTCTACTACATAATTAAATTAACACCAACTATGGTTACGAATTTACGATTGCCTAAAATAGTATCAACTATTGCGGCTAGTTAATAAATTACACTTCACCCGTTTGCAATGTCTTTCCAACTTCTAGTTCGTTCGTTAGAGTATATGTAACCTAGAGGACTTTATTATAGTAGTGCTAGTTAAGGATCTATAGGAGTAGTTACTAGTTAAAAAAAGTATATTACATACATCTGGAAAGCAGAAATAAAAAATGTTTAAGACTTTGATGGGATATTATTAAATGTACGTTGATGTTCTATGACATTTACATAGCTAATGTTTATTCATATTTCTTTTTGACAGATTCTTAAATTCCGGAATCTTTGGCAATGGCACAGAATCAAGTCATACCCTTCCACATTCGGCAACAAGAGCCGCTATGCTTGTTAGAATCAACACCCTACTCCAGGGTTACTCTGGCATTCGTTTCGAGATCTTGGAAGCAATCACCAAGTTCCTCAATAGCAATGTTACCCCTTGTTTGCCCCTTCGTGGTACCATCACCGCATCCGGAGACCTTGTCCCATTGTCGTACATTGCTGGACTTCTGACCGGCCGACCCAACTCAAAAGCTGTCGGTCCCGATGGACAAATCCTTAATGCCGAAAAGGCTTTTAGCCTAGCCGGTGTTGAGGGTGGATTCTTCGAGCTACAGCCTAAAGAAGGTCTAGCACTTGTTAACGGTACTGCTGTGGGATCAGGAATGGCCTCAATGGTCCTTTTTGAAGCCAATGTACTTTCATTGTTAGCAGAAGTCTTGTCTGCCATTTTCGCCGAGGTTATGCAAGGAAAGCCCGAATTCACGGATCACTTGACACACAAACTAAAGCACCACCCTGGCCAGATTGAGGCTGCAGCGATCATGGAGTACATATTGGATGGAAGTGATTATGTAAAGGCAGCACAAAAGGTTCATGAAATGGACCCGTTACAGAAACCTAAACAGGACCGTTACGCTCTTAGGACTTCACCTCAATGGTTAGGCCCACAAATTGAAGTCATCCGATCATCCACTAAAATGATTGAAAGAGAGATTAACTCGGTGAACGACAACCCTTTGATTGATGTCTCAAGGAACAAGGCCTTGCACGGTGGCAACTTCCAAGGGACCCCGATTGGTGTTTCCATGGACAACACACGTTTGGCTATTGCGGCAATAGGTAAACTCATGTTTGCCCAATTCTCCGAGCTCGTTAATGACTTCTACAACAATGGGTTACCTTCCAATCTTTCTGGTGGACGGAATCCAAGCTTGGATTATGGTTTCAAAGGTGCGGAAATTGCAATGGCATCTTACTGTTCTGAACTCCAATTTCTTGCCAACCCTGTTACTAACCATGTCCAAAGTGCCGAACAACACAACCAAGATGTAAACTCTTTGGGTTTAATTTCTGCCCGTAAAACTTCCGAAGCTGTTGACATCTTGAAGCTCATGTCCTCAACATATTTGGTAGCTTTATGCCAAGCCATCGACTTACGACACTTGGAGGAAAACTTGAAAGCCACTGTCAAGAACACCGTGAGCCATGTAGCCAAAAAAGTTCTAACCACAGGTGTGACAGGAGAGCTTCACCCCTCCAGGTTCTGTGAAAAGGACTTGCTTAGAGTCATCGATCGCGAGTATGTCTTTGCATACATTGATGACGTGTGTCTCGCCACATACCCATTAATGCAAAAGCTTCGACAAGTCCTGGTTGACCACGCTTTAAACAACGGTGAGAACGAGAAGGATGCAAGCACTTCAATCTTCCAAAAGATCGGTATGTTTGAAGAAGAGTTGATTGCCCTTTTGCCAAAGGAGGTTGAGAGTGTAAGAAATGCTTATGAAACCGGTGAGCTTGCAATCCCAAACAGGATCAAGGCTTGTAGGTCATACCCGTTGTATAGGTTTGTGAGGGAGGAGCTCGGAACAGGTTACTTGACAGGGGAGAATGTTACTTCACCCGGAGAGGAATTCGATAAGGTGTTTACAGCAGTATGCAAGGGGCTAGTGATCGATCCATTATTGGAGTGTCTTCAAGGCTGGAATGGTGCTCCTCTTCCAATTTGTTAGTTTAATTAGATTCACGAGTCTGTTGTTTATTACTATTCTAAGTTCTTTTGTCAAATCTTTTTACTTATTAGTGTATCTTGTTTCATAAATTTAAAGATCCCTGCTTCATCCTCCCTACTTTAGAGCTTTGACAAGTTCATATTTGCACAACTAATTATGTTACTTTGGAATAATAAATGCTAATCAATTTGTTGTAAATCATATAAACTGTTTGAAAAGTTGTTATTAGTTAATACACCATGTGAGATGTTGCGCGTTGCGCCACTAGTCGTATTAGGTCGAGGTGAGTTAGCTTAATAGGATTTTGCTGCTACTTAAATTTCTAAATGCACCATTCAGGTATTATGGATTTCAGAGTCGGGATCTCTTTTCTTTTCGCCTCATGTTCACATGACCCGTATCATAAATTGCACACATGGGTCGTTCGACTAGGATATTAATATGCTCTAGTACCATATTGACAATGCTGCGATTTTTCTTTGCCAAGGACCACATAGATGTACAGGTCCTTGTTTATGAACATAAATAAAGAACCGGGTAGTAAGAGTAATAATGAAGTGAGACAAAATTAGTTAGCATTTATTTAAATAAGAGTACTGCACGGTGTACCTATGTGAAACACTATACCATTTGAGAAAACAAAGGCCACCCTTGTGTACCATATGCCTCATAACTCGTAAGTGTTATTTGTGTGTCCTCCAATTTGAACACAATCTTGTACCGGTCATTAGACCATTTAATGCTATTGGCAAATGGAACTTAATGCATGTATGTAACACATTAGTTGTGTTATATGGACATATCTGTTTACGCATGAATAAACATATGTTCAGATTCATTTTAAGCACTCACAAGACAGTATGTTACAGATGTTATGTTATAATCCTTCTGGTGTGAATTTATAGAGTTTGTTTATGATGTGTAATATGACAATCTTCATATGCAAAATAAATCGTGATTGTCAAAATCAAGCATTCTGGTTTGAAGTGATTTCCATCCTTTTATTTTCATATATATCCTCTGTATGTTACCAAAATTGCTAGTCTATAATAAGAAAACCTATGGAAGGATGGCGCTGCAATTTATATACACAATTATCCCAAATTAACTTGATTAGGGTGAGTTTATTATTCAAAATGCTGCAACCTAACAACTTTGTATTTAAATGTGTTGCCAGTGCTTTGGCATTAGGAGTCTAAGATCGTAATGATAGAGCCAATAGGATCCAGGATGCTATCCTCAGCACATTATTAGAAGGGAAGTAATTAGATGCCTACTTTGGTGGCTCTTCAGCAATCTTTGAGTCCACAAAGGTAATCATCGACCTTGTTTAATCGGTGAATGTTAAAACTTCATTCCTTCTGCTGCACTGATGTTGACACTACCTGATTGTTCCTAATTCCCCATATTCAAGTTCGAACCACAATTATTCTATTGATTGTTCTCGGACGAAGATAGCCATATCATGCTTCCACACCCACAAGCTAAGTTTGATGCTATAAATCAAGAATAAAATGAGGGAATCTAGCAAATTTTATGCATAAATCAAGAATAAATGTGGGAATATAACAAGTCTGATGCAAAATCAAAGAATAAGTGAACAAGTTTGATGCAAAATCAAGAATAAATAAAAGTCACAATTCCACAACACCAAATATCCGACATTGAAACACCCTCTTAGGGTCCTTAGCCAGACTGCTAGAAGTGAGCTAACTGAATTTACATGCGAAGGTAAAGTTGTAGTCGCATGTTGATTTCCAACCAAATCTGAACTCTCAATTAGTGTTGCAACTTAATTGGTTTCTGAATGAAATGTGATGCTTCCTCTGTCATAGACATATATAGACTGACACTTTTTTTTTTTTTTTTTTTTTTTTTTTTTTTTTTTTTTTTTTAAATTATTTTATATATATATGTGTGTATATGTAATAATAATCCAATATTTAGAAAAATTTCCAGATTTTTTATTCCTCCTATGACGCATCATTGGTAATTAGCCATATCTAATGATAAAGATTTAAATTCAATACTTGTATAAACGCGTAAAATCAGGTCTACTAGAGTACTAGAGTAGCACCGGAATTAATTAGGTTTTATTTTTCTTGCATTAAAGTTGATGATAATAGCTAACTGAATTAAAAATAGGTCATCTCTCTACACCAGATTACACAATCTTGCAGGAACAATCTAACAAGAGTCAAAAACACAATACGAATCTTCGATCTCGTGCATTCTTAGCACACTGAAGTACATCAAGAAACATCTCCTCATCGCATGGTATATAAAATCTTGAATCAGCAACAAATTCATACTCTTCTCGAGCTTCATCCAACAACGCACTGAATAATGGATGTTTTAGTAACTTAACCTTGATCACAAACCTTCTCTGGTTTTCACCTACATAGACCACCAAATGACCCTTTGGGACATCGCTTGGAATACAAGCTTCCGTCTTTCTTCCACGGATGAAAGATGATACCCATCTGAATGCCCATTGCCAGCACTTGTCGCACTCCACAGATGATGGTAATACTCCATTGTTCATCTTTCTACACGCTTTCAAAATGTTTCCTTTCATCATATTTAAGTGATATAGCTATAGGTATGGACGCTCTTAGAGCTAGATTTTGTTGATTGTAAGTAGAGAGAGATAGGTATGAAGTTAGTATGCTACTGGTTCTATGCTATTTTTTTAAGAATTGTGTAGTAAGATATTGGTGTGATGGGTTTGTATATATATTGTTATATACTTATATATATACATTGATACGAAATGTACGAACAAGTATTTCAGATGATTGATTGAAAGTGTCTCTATCTAACATACATATTTTACAATATCTTATAAACCAAATAAAAGTCTTGATCGCACATTGGCAAGAACCTTTAACCCATGCCTCTTAATTTCATCTACTCCACTCCCTACTATACTTTGGCCCTTAATTAACAGAAAATAGTATTCGAAGGAATGTACGTAAAGGTTCAGTGTAGGATAATTGTTCCGTCTCTAAATCTTTTTGTCCAAATTCAACCATAAGTGGAGGTAATATGTGGTTTGATTGGACTAATGTCCTAGTTTGAAATATGTGGAGGCATTTGGATTGCATACATATTTAGGAGCTTATTGGTTTATTGTGCTTTCATGAAAGAGAAAAATAACACTTTTTAGTGTATGCATTAGCACTTTCAAACTTAGATTATTCATGAGCTCCGCCGTGTGGTATAGACAGACCTAGTCTATTAGGAGTTTCCGTGTGCCTTTGATTGTATAAATAGCTGATCAACATATTCAGTTACTCATACGATGTTTTACACTAATTAATAGTATATATGTGCTTACTTTAAAGAGCTTATGAGCTACCCGAAATCAAAGCTGAAAAATATGGGATCCTAAACACTAAAGTTGGCATGGTTGGGCCGATGTTTAGGCTGTAAAGTGAATCAGCCTGCAGGGTATGGGGAGATTTAAATGATGTGAGCCCAGGTGAAGTGTGGGTTACAGAAACTTTGAAATTGACTTAGCACGGTGGCTGGGCCTTACTTGAACCAAATTAATATTATAGTATCACTTTTAAATACTTATTTTAGGTCACTTAATTGAATTTGTTTTGTCAAATTACAAATGGTCTTCTGTTCAAAAAAAAAAAAAAAAAAAAAAAAAAAAAAAAAAAAAAAAAAAAAAAAAAAAAAAAAAAAAAAAAAAAAAAAAAAANTCTCTCTCTAAATAGAAAGTGAGTATAAATACATCTCACATTTTGCAGCAGTGCCTTATTGATAGGGACGAGATTCGTGATTAAGACACGAATATAGAATGATGTTACTAGTAGTAGTAGGAGTAGGAGTAAGGGTACTGGTAGTAGGAGTAACATCAATAAAGTGCCGTTTGAGGAGAGTAGACTTACTTCCCATACTCATACTTTCCACCAAAAATCTACAAGTAACCTCAGTACATTACAAGAACAAAGAGGAGTAGAGTTACTACCATTACTTCTCCTTCTCCTACACAAACTCACGGCCCATAAGGTTTTTAGAGGCAATTAACTTTTGTAACCCTACTTCTACCCCTATATGTGGATCGACATATTCATCCAATATAGATCGATTATTCTAGAAATCATTAATAAAATTGTATTTTAGAGTTTATCTCTTGTTTGGGTTTTATTCCCGCAAGGTGCCCCTTATTTATCACCCTTGGATTAGGGTTTACATAAATACGCTTCCGCACGTCATGCGTTTGGCATCAGAGCTTCTTAGCATCCTGGTAGTAATTGGTGTAGAAGGTTCTACTTCAATTAATGTCTAGAGCTTGTTAGCATCCTAGATGATGAATGGTGTAGAAGATTCAAAAACCCATACTGTTGGTGGGGTATGGTCTGGAGAGTACATGGATCATGGTTTTACCAAATCCATGAAAGAACTTGATAGGTGTTACACTATGCTAGAAGAACTACGTTCCGTGATCGTAGGGTGGGGCATCAATCTACAAGAATCGCGATAGCAGCAATTATGGAGGTTCAAGAATTCATCCAACCATAGGCGGATCTATTGACAACCATAGGTGCAACCAATCCCCGGTCAACAATGAAAGAGTTGAAGAATGGGAGGAGATAAAGAAGGATTATCGGGTGTCTACAACCAATATTTTTCGTTCGAGAAATCTAATCGATAATTCGGTATGTTCTTTAATTATTGATGGTTGTAGCATTAATAATTTGGTGTCAAGAACCCAAATCGTTTTTTTCGACTCCCATAAACCCTAAATCGTTTTTTTTTCCAATTAATCGTTCTTGATTAAATCCCTTACAAGCCTGAATCTTTCTCCTGATTCTTAGTTTGTTTAGGGTCTTATTCTCGATCGTATCTCTTCACGTTTAGGGTGTATTCAAATCACTGGTTAGGGTTTTTCTTGTCGAATTCAATTTGCTATTACTTCCTATCGAATTACTTTTGATTTGACATATCTATGGGTTAGGATATTGTGCTTTCAAGATTTTTAAACCCTAGTTTTTCCAACTAGGGTTTATACGAGTTTGGTAGTTTTAGGGTGTGCGATTACTTTTTGATTAGGGTTCGTTCTTGGGATGTCGGATTTGGGAGAGGCGAACAAAATGGGTACACAACCTGTACCTGGTGATAATACATCTAAGACAGCTGTTGGGGTTGGTACTAGTGATGTTGGTGGTAATGTGGATGTTAATGAGGCTGCTGGTTTATTAAAACTTAATGGCGCTACTATTGGTACTAATACGGTTGATACTGCTAGTAGTGCTGGAGTGAATACGGTTAGTTACGTGGGTGCTACTTCTAATGAACCCAAGAAGAACGAGTCTAATTTTAGGAGATTGGAATGTAGCAAAAAGAAGGATGATGTTGACCTTTCAGTTCCTATGAAAATAGTGGAAGAGGTGAACACGAGGTTTGAGAACACTCTCTACGGTTACTTCCTTGGTCAACGTCTTGCGTTTCCTGTTGTTGATTATTATGTACGCAATGCGTGGGCTAAGTTTGGTGTGCAAAAGGTAATGATGAATGCAAAGGGGTTCTTCTTCTTTAAGTTCACTTCTCAGAAAGGTGTTGATGATGTGCTTGAAAACGGTCCTTGGTTGATCAGAAATGTTCCTATTATTCTTAAACCGTGGACGTTGAACACAAATCTACTTAAAGAGGATTTGACTAACATCCCGGTGTGGGTCAAGTTCCATGATGTCCCCCTTGCTATGTTTTCTGATGATGGCCTCAGCCTTCTAGCCACACTAATTGGCATGCCCAAAAGGTTAGATGCTTTTACAAGCCAAATGTGCAAGGAATCATGGGGCCGTAGTAGTTTTGCTAGATGTATGATAGAAGTGAAGTCGGATGAGGTGCTTCGGGACAGCCTCACTGTGGAGATACCATTACTTGACGGTTCTGGTTCGACTATTGAGAAGATTCGGGTTGAGTACGAATGGAAGCCACCTCGGTGTGATAATTGTAAGATCTTTGGTCATACTCTGAGTGACTGTCCTAAAGTCGCTGCACCTACAGTTCAATCTACTAAGTCTGTTAATGATGGTTTCGTAACTGTCAATAACAGAAAGAAAGGTAAGCAAGGTACTCATGAGAAGGTTATTGATGGTGTTCGTTTTTCGAAACCTAGGGTCACATTGAATTATCGTTGGCAGCCAGTTTCGAAAAAGAAAGTGGGTTCTGATGGAGCGTCGTCATCGAAAGGTAATGGTAATAACAACAATGCTAGTGGTTCTAATAAGTTTATTCATGATGACTTAAGTGATATCGTCACTAAGAATCCATTTGGTGCGCTTAGTGATGAGGTGACCAATTCTGAAATGGGGCCTGAGGTTGGGGTGTCGCAAAGGGAGCAAAGTGGTCAAGTTATGGAGATTGATAGTGACCCGGAGGTTGATGAGTCTATTGAGTGTGGTAAACCAAGTACCCCCCTCGTCGAGAAAATTGATAAGCTTGAAAAGCTTATTATGGATGGGACAGCAACGCTTGTGGATGATAATGGGAAACCTGTTCCGGTGGTTGAGGGTATTAAGAAGGGTAATCCTTTCTCTAAGGTGGGTGATCTGGTTGTCTCTGATAGTGAGGATGAGGTTTTTGAGCCAGACGTTTCTAGGAGTACGTACGGGTCATCTTCTGGAGGACACGAGCTAGAAGGGTATTTTTCTGATGATTATGCTGCCCAGGTGCTTGATTTACCTGGGCAATTGGAGGAATTTACCAAGATGTTTGACTTTAAGATTCAAGGCAAGTCGAGGAAGTAATATGCGATGTCTAGGTGTCGTACATGTTATTTCTTTTATGGTTTTCTAGTTTTTCGTAGCTAGTTGATCCTTTATGGCATGTCATAAATGATCCAGTGGTAGTTCAAGCGGTTGCTTGAGGTTAATGTGGTATCTCAGCCACATTCCATTGTACTTTAAACGTTTTTTTGGTTAATATATTTTACCAGGGTGGAGATCCCTTTTACCAAAAAAATTTGGTGTCAAGAAAATTGGTAGATTTCCTAAAAATACCAATGGAGATTTGTCCAATTGAAGGTTATCAAGTTTGTTGGGTTTCGGTAACTATTGAGAAAAGTTATAAAAGGGAAGTACTTTGTATTGTGGATGATTTTGATAAGTGCCATATATTGTTGGGAAAACCTTGGCAACGTGAGGTAAGGGGTGAGTATAATTTTCAACAAAATATCTACCTTTTCACATGGGAAAGAAGGAGAATTGTTATGGTTCCACTCAAGGTAAAACCACAATTATCGAAGCCCGAGGTTTAGAATGAAGAAAAGTTGTTGAAACCCGTTACCATTGTTGATGTTGATGATCAATGTGATGTTTAAGTTGATACGGCTAGTATAAAAGAATCAACTGAAGTACCAGAGGAGATAAAAGATTCTAGGGTTTTAAAGAATCTTGACGATATACCGAGTCTAAAGTTATTACATGTACAAAGGGTTGTGATTTTGATTTTGGATTGATCGAGAAAATAGAATCAAAGAAACCAATAAAATTTTCAATGGGAAACAAAGAGATTATTATTGTTTCAACTGAAGATTTTGTGATCCGTAATCGAACATTTGAGGTTATTGGCTAATAATTGGTGGAGCACTCGAGTTAATGTGAAGCGCAAATCTATTGAAGACAAAGTTCGTCGTGAGAAGATGTTTAAGGTAGATGAACCCTTTGACAGTCAGAACTCGAGGGCGAATTCTTTTTAAGTGAGGGGGAATAATAGGGACGAGATTCGTGATTAAGACACAAATATAGAATGATGTTACTGGTAGTAGCAGTAGGAGTAAGGGTACTGGTAGTAGGAGTAACCTTAGCAAAGTGCCGTTGAGGGGAGTAGACTTACTTCTCATACTCCTACTTTCTACCAAAAATCTACAAGTAACATCAGTATATTACAAGAACACAGAGGAGTAGAGATACTGCCATTACTTCTACTTCTCCTACACAAACTCACGGCCCATTAGGTTTGCAATTAACTTTTGTAACCCTACTTCTACCCATATAAATATTCATCCAATATAGATCGATTATTCTAGAAATCATTAATAAAATTGTATTTTAGAGTTTATCTCTTGTTTGGGTTTTATTCCCACAAGGTGCGCCTTATTTATCACCATTGGATTAGGGTTTATCTAAATACGCTTCCGCGCGTCGTGCGTCACTTATCTTACCTGTATCCAGTTTACATGTGTATTTCTGCGCGGTATAATAACTTCATTAGTTTATGTATGAAAGTTTAAACCTATACTTGTATTTTCACAAAGAAAACATTATGTTAATATGTAATTATCTAAATATGCATGTCTTATGTAGGAAACCATATTGTTAATTTGTTGCCATTTCTGTTACATTATGTTCTGTTTCCCTTTAGTTCAGTAACGGCATTATTATCTACTTGATAAGATCAGACATTCACACATATGAATAAAGATAATAATAGAATTCCAGCAAATGATTCATCCCCTGAAGGCTATTGGTGTACGTTATGGTCAGATGAATAAAAGCCAAATGGACAGATCATATATACCAACGATGTCTTTATATCCATTCGCACAAATCATTCTGTAGGACATACATGAAATTATCATATGCATGTAATTTCAAGTTAGTATAAATCTATATAAAAAAAGGTATACATGATGTACCAATATTGGGTATCGAAAACTTTTTTGCTCGTAAAAAGATATTACGAGTATTATATATGTAGGACTATGCTTTATTTTTTTTATTTTTTATTTTTTATTTTTTTTTTCTCTTTCTGGTAAAGGGTATTTCACCCGGTAAAATATATTACTAAAAAAAAAAACGTTTAAGTACAATAGAATGTGGCTGGAGTACCACATTAACCGCAAGCAATCGCTTGACACAACTACTAAATCATTTATGACATACCATAAATGATAACTAGCTACAACCAATAAGACTACTAAACCAAAATCAGCATAAAATAATATACATAAGAATATTTTATGCAAAAAATATGAAACAACCTAGTTAAGACAAAAAGTCTTGAATTCCAGTAGCCTTTAATTGTGCAGGAGAGGGGCCAAAATCATCATCATCATAATTGTTTTCATCACCCGTATCCGCTTTTCATCACTTATAAAGACTCTGCTCCTTACCTCTACTTCCAGAATACAACGTCCCAATGTGATCATCAAAAACTTCATCATCATCGCTGTGAGAAACTACCACATTGCCCACATTTCCTTTCAAGAGTAACTTTTACTTAAGAGGTTTACCATCATCATCCACAAGAGTAACTTTCCCTTCAATAATTAGCTTTTCAATGTTCTCAATTTTCTCAACAATAGGAGAAGTACTTCTATTTCCACCATAGAAACCTCCAAATCAGCACCATCCTTAGGAGAAACACTTGTTGCACAAGGAACACCATTATCATCAGTATCGGCCATATCAAGAGCATCAAATGGATTCGATATAGCAATAACCTTCCCACTCGTACTTGCCTCATTAGTGATTTTCTCATTAGTAGCAACCGGCTTCTTCGAGACAGGTCTCCAAAATTTTGGCTTAAGCTTATAAAGCTGAACAACACTAATAGGCCGAGAAGGAGCAGCCAGTTAAGAACCGGAGGTCAGTTTATACTCCATTTTGAACCATCAGGTTTAAGAACCAGAGGTCAGGTTATACACTTTTTTTTTTCTCCCCTGTAGATGTATTGGATTAATTTACCAGTTAATCCTTTTTCTTGTTTAACAAAAAATTATATAGACCAAACTCAGATCGAATTGATTGTGTTTTAGGTCATAATAAGCCACCTTCTAAACTGATGACACCCATGATATCATTTAGCAACATAAACAGGAACAACATAATGCTCGATTGACTTTGTGAGTCTTATTCCCACTTACAAATTAAGTGGAAGTTCACTATTTCTATTGCTTCTCCTATTATGGTTCATAATAGGGCCAAAGAATTATTGACCTTTGTACATATTATATATTTGACATTCTTTTTGTTTATTCTTTTACAAGAAAGAAAACAGATATGTTATCTATATAGCTACATGATGGAGCATCATATTGTTGATCGAGTTAGTTAAAAATGCTAAAAGCCTGAATTTGGGTAAAAAAAATAAATGATAATTAACATCTCCTGTAACCAAATTTACTAAAAGAAGAGCAAAATTTTGTATCAAGTCTCGTTTTTTTGAAAGAGAGACAAATAACCTTATAAAGTTACAATGCATTTTATCATGTGTGACACAATAGCATAAACCCTTTATAGTTCTTTTTACTAATAAAACGTAGTTTTTACATTTTCATATACCATTCTAAAGAAATTGGAGATGTCAGCAGAAACTGGTTTCCATCAACTAATCATACAGTAGATGCACTAAATTAAAATATAATGATCAGAAACCACTTGCTTATTGCTCCTTTATTTTTAGACAAAAAAACATGATTAAAGATTTTACCACCATCTAGCAAACCACCACTATGTCTTGATCACATCTGACCTTATAAATACCTTCTTCATGAATCTTAATCTTCAGGTGCATTTGTAAGCCCATACTCACTCAAAGGTATAGGTATAGTACCTCTTAATCTTATACTTACAACAATTTTATACTGTATTAGGAATCAGCTTTGATACTAACATATGCTAATTGTGTTTGATCATTGAGCAGGTACTAATTAAAGACACAAAAAATGAAGCTAATGGCTTTTATTTTGGTAACTATGTTGCTTTGCTCTTGCATGGCGGTTCAAGGAAGGGTACCGAAGGATGCCGTAGTTAAACCTGATAGCTATGTAGACAACCACCATAATATACCAAGACAGAACTATAATTCGCAAGGTGGTGGCAGCGGAGGAGATGCTGGTGATAATACCGATAACGGAACTGGATGATGAACCAGGTCGATCTCATTAAGAAATAAGAATGTTTGTGACAAAATGCTATAAGGGTTGTTTATATATGTTGTGTACGTGCTTGCATTATCAAACTGTACATGTGGTGAATATTTTCTGTTGAACCTATATATGTTTTATATTTGCTTTAACTTCTACTTAGCGTGTTTATGTTCAAATTATTATAATGCATTTTCAGCTCTTGTGTCGTACGGTACGGAGTATGATTATTTTTCCAATACTTAGCGTGGTGTTTATGTTCAAATTAATTGTTATAATGCATTTTCAGATTGTTATCATTGATTTATATATATTCAGTAAAGGAAGTCCAAGTTTTTCATGTATATCTCAGTTCTCGTACATACGATTCATGTTGGCAAATAAGCGTACGCATTTCTGCTCGATAATAGCCAATAAGTGGTTTTGTGCATGTTTCTTAAGTAACAAGTTTGACTGATTTTCATAAACTGTATCTAGAGGACCACAGCGTGAGAGACATTGTTAATACCGGCTAAATCTACAGAATAAAACGGCAGGTTTAATTTAATTTTTTCTTTCTCATAACAGATATTTTTAACTTGTAATAATTCCTTGTCTCGTATGTGAATATATACACTACACTATTTTTGACTTATCGCGATGGGGAACTTATAGTGATGGTAGATGTCGTCGCTATAGGCCTGTTAGACACACACACACAAAACAGTTTTTTTGCCTCGTCCCTTTAGCGACGACATGTCGTCGCTAGGGCCGTTCCGTGGATTTTGTCGTCGCTAGGGCCGTTCCGTGGATTTCGAAGTCCCTGTGCTGTGATTGTAAAAGAGGCCCTCTTAAAACGAAAATTTCATTTGTTTTTTAAAAACCAACTTGATGTCTTTAAAATTAAGAACTAGATCTAAATACGCATACATTAATGTAGTGTTTACAATTAAACTCCATTTTTTTGGGTTGAGATGTGAGATTCACTCAGGGCCGGTCCTGAGTTTTCGGATGCCCTGGGCGAGGTGAAAAAAAATGCCCCTCATAAGCGAACAATACACTTTTTTTTGTAACCTAGGCAAGTCGCGCAGGTCAGACTCACGCCAAATTTTTCATTAGTAAATAAAATGTTACGGTATACGTTATAAACTTCGAAATACAATATTGAAATACAATACTTAAAACGATGTCGTCGCTTGTGTCTTCAGAAAATACTAGACATACAATACTTAAAATGATGGTGTCGCTTGGGTTTTGAAAAAATACTATCAATTGTCTCATCATAATCAGCATTCGCTAAAATAATATCACCACAAATATCATAATCAGCCGTAAATGAAAATAAATCTTATGAATTCTAACGCTATAAAATTAATAACATAATCAAACACATACTCTACGATATTAATGCGTGATGTAATAAACTAATACGATTGAGTTTTTCTAGTTCTTTAATCCATATTACACGTGATAATAATAGTGAATTCATATATTCTACGAGTACTTTGCAACGAATTGATTTTTAGTACAAGCGAAGAAGCACACAATTTAAGGAGAAAAGTGAATTTTTTTATTTAATAAAAAAAGTAAAAGTACTAAAATAAGTTTTTTTTTGAACAAATACAAAAATACGTTTGATAACAATAATAAAAGCAAACTTTATTTATATATATAATATATATATATATATATATATATATATATATATATATATATATATATATATATATATATATATATATATATATATATATATATATATATATATATATATATTTTGAACAAAAACTTTATTTATATTGATTACATGTTAACCCATTGCCCACGTGGGTGATTTATATTATTATTTTATTTTGTCATTCTCTCCCCCAAGGTTTCATTTCTTCCTTTCACCATTCTATTTTCTTCCTCCGCTCTAATGAAAAAAGTCTAATAAGATATAATCTTACATAGTATTTTGTTTCTACCAAAATATACATAACCTAAAATTTGCTGCCATGGGTCGTCGCCCACCTCGCCCGGTACCAGGGCCGGCCCTGGATTCACTCACTTCCGTTATTCTGTAATTGTTTTTTAAGTAATAATATTTCCTACACCCATTGTTCTGTAATTGTTTTTTGGAGTAATAATATTTTACTGGGTTAACAATTTTACCCAAAAAAAAATAAAATAAATGCTTCTTTAAAATTGCAGCAATTTAAAAATTTTCTAATCCATTTGCATTAATATTTGATAGACAGTAAAGTAAATGTAAAAGATCTCACATCCCACATCACGCATCCCGCATCGCTTGATGATATAAAGTTCTATACTTCCATAAAACTATATAACTGCATAGATTCATATCTGGGCCTGGTCGTCGCTACATCATAGCTAAAAGTTCGCTAGACGACAAATCGAGCTCATTATAAAACTTTGACTTTATAACTTATAGCGATGACAGTCAACATTAAGTATAAATAACACGAGGGAATTATGTATAAGAAGTCTTACCAGAGTTGGACAACACCAAAACCTCCGGCCTGGTTTTCTATCAGTCTAGCTGGTTTTGAGTTTGGCAACCTTACCGCATGCACAAATTACCATCTTGTTCTTAAGTGTGCTTGTGTGAGTTTTGATCGGTAGTGGTGGGTGAATGAGTGAGATCAAACTAGATGGTAACAACTTATATGATGGTAAACTTTAGGTTGCAAATTATGTCCTTGAAAATAAATGGTTTCTTGAGACTAGTGCGGACAAATAATTAAATATTTAACAAAAAGCGAGAATAGTGAAATGACTAAAATACCCCCCCCCCCACTTGGAATAGTAACTAACGAGATTTTTTAACGATCGTTAGGCCGAGGGACATAATTTGCAGGTAAAAGTAAACAGTGATGACATAATTTGCAAAATAATCTTTTCAGTGGCATAACTTGTGAATCATGTATACTTCAGAGACATTTTTTTGCACCACACAACCTTTAGCATGCCAAAATAGAAATTTACATTCATAACTAATTGTATTATTAAAGTCAAAGGATATACGATTTTTAGCCACAAATAATTTAAGTTATGATATATTGTGACTTGTGTTAAAAATATTACTCCGTATATAAGATCATGTTATACAACTTGTCGAAAGTATAGGAGATCATGAAGAATGAGAAAGAGGAAATCATGAGGGATGTTTGTGTTTAGGGTGTGTTCAGTTTATGGGAATGGGAATGAAGGAATGGATTTCATTCCCAATAAATTGTTTGGTTGGTGGGTTTTATTTTGAGATATGGGCATGAAACTCATACAAATAGGCAAATCTCATACCCACCAAGCATGGTGGGTTTACAAACCCGTAGTGATTCTCATGCGCATAGTGATCCCCGTTAACAAACCAAACGCCCCTTACTTATTTAGCCGACATATAAGAGTACATGCATTTAAAAGTTCATACACGTGGCTTCTTTTTCATAGTACTCTCTTAGAGCATTAGGTGTAGTGAAGAGGTTACCCTCTTCATTTGGGCCCCACTTGTGCCACATCACCCCAACACCTCTTCACAACTAACCCCCTCCTCACCAACAACTAACCACAACTTCTTCATTTGGGGCCCACCACTTACAACTTTATTTTTTTTTATTAAAATTTCCAAATAAACTAAATTCTATCTCATTAAAAATAAAAATACATTACATTCAAATAATTAAAAAAAAAGTACAAAACAAAACCGGATTCATGAAACCCAAAAACATATCTTCTTTGTAGACCACACTTATCTTCTTCTTGAAACCCAAAAACAAAACCTAAAAAAAAAATCATCTTCTTCTTCGTAGTACACACACCACACACACACACACTTCTTGAAACCCAAAAACAAAACCCAATTCATGAAACCCATAAGAAGTGGAGAAAGGAAAAAAAAAAGGTCATATACATTAACAAAATATAGTTACTGTACATCTTCTTCTTCGACGTTTATCTTCCCTACAAAACAAGATCAAACAGTATATATTAACAAAATATAAACCGTGTATATTTACTTGGGCCCTACTCCAACGTCCTTTTTGTCAAATGATACCCTCGCCGTGGAAGTGAATAGGTTCCAAACGGCGAAGGACGGCGAGGGGGGCGGTGCAGCGGCGAAGTGCAACGAACTCGGCGAACATGACACGTAGGAACGGCGAGCACCTCTTCGTCTCTACACCCAGTGCTCTTAGCCAAAGTTACTGATGGTTTTTCATGTTCGACAAATTACAAAGGAGTAACATTTTTTTCATGCTTAACACGACTTGTTTTTGCAGAAGTTGTTATAAAACACATCAAAGCACTTGAATATATAGAGTAACTTAGGGCGTGTTTAGTAATGGAAAACTACTCTGTTTTTTCAGAAAGATTTTTCTAGAAAACCTAAGAAAATATAAAACCCGTTCCAATTGGGGTTTTTCTAAAAGTTTTCTTGGAAAGATGAAAAACATGTTTTCTAAGTTTATAACTAAGTTTTAGAAAACCCCTTTTATAACTTCTCAGTAAGTTTCCCACTTTAGAAAACCTCATCTAAACACATTTTCAAGCATTCTCTATAGAAAAAATAGCTCTCTCATTCTTAAGAAAACTGAAAAATTAGAACTAAGAAAACTTTTCTATTACTAAACGCAACCTTAACTTTTCAAAAAAGTTAGATTTAAATGATATTTTTTAGTTTCATTTGTGCAACATCACGTGCATAATCATTTTTAGTTTTAAATGACCCATCTAAGCTTAGGGGTTGTTTACTTTTTCCTTTAGTTAAGGGATTGGACCCACTTAATATTTAATAATGTTACTTTTTTAAGTAGGGCCCATGAAAATCCTTTATATGGTCTATATCCACAAGGGATGAAAAATGACATCCTCCCCAATAAGAGGCTTGGAGAGACGTGGGACCCACATAAATCTTTAGCTAAGGAAAAAAAGAAACACCTCCTTAATCTTCTTTTAATAAATACGGAGTAGGAAATATACGTAAATCTATTAAACCTACAAAAAATGACAAGCGTACATATTTGAATTTGATTTATAAATTCGGGAAGGCGACAATATTCGTAATAAAGTTGAAAGATCAAAGACAATTTGCATGACCGAGATGGGTAAGGATCTAGTGAGAAGAAAACTTAAAATGAGAAGAATGAGAAATAAGTATAACCACATATTTGAGATGCATCGACTTGAATTAGATGCATCTCTAGTCATTTAGATGCATCACAATTAGTTTCGAAAGTGATTTTGAAGTGAAAACGATGCAAAGTATTACTAGCAACAAATTTGACTTGCAGAGGACGAAAATTACATAGGATTCGTCTAACTTGATGAAATGCATCTAATATATGTATATGCATATAATTTTTAGCTAGAAAATATGTTATGATGCATCTAAAAGATTAGGGATGCATCTAATTCAAATTGATATATCTCTAATGTGTAGTTATAGTTATTTCTCATCCTTCTTATTTTAAGGATTCTTCTCATTTGATCCTTAGACTGACCGAGATAAGAAAGATAATAGATTGGCATCAATTTTTTCACACAAAAAGTTGAATCGATCATTTTCATATCATTGAATAAAATTTTTAATATAAAGTACTACTAGTAGTTTTGAATTAATATACACAAAGGACACGTTTGGTAGAGAGAATTTCAAAGAATAAAAATGAAGCAGAGAATATAAATTCACAGAATAGAAATCAGTAGAGAATTTTGTTCAATTCTAATGTTTGGTAACAACAGAGACTTGACCCGAGAAATGAAAAAAAAAATATTTGTTGATTTTTTTAAAAAAATTTATTTTTTCTAAATAACAATTCTAAAAATATATATTTAAAAAATATATTTTTTGTATAAATTTTTTTAATTATTTTTAAAAAAAAAATTTATTTTTTTAAAAATTTATATAAAAAAAATTTTAATTCATTTTTTTATAAAAAATATTTAAAAAATTTTATTTTTTCTAAATAACAATTCTAAAAAATATATTTAAAAAAAAATATTTTTTTTAAATTTATTTTTTTTTTTAAAAAAAAACTTATTTTTTTTAACAATTTATTTATAAAAAAATTTAATTTATTTTTTTAAATTTATTTTTTATAAAAATTATTTTTTCTAAATAACAATTCTAAAAAAAATATATTTTCAAAAAAAAATATATTTTTTAAATTATTTTTTATAAAAAAATTATTTTTAAAAGAAAAATATTTTTAAAAAACCTATTTATTTTGTTAAAAAAAATCCCTCTATTCTCTAAATTCTTCACAAAAATTATGGAAATGGGAGTGACCAAATCACACTACCCAATTCTCTCCAACTCTCCACTAATTTCTCTTCAATTCTTCATTTTTTTTAATTCTCTCTACCAAACAAGAGAATTTGATAAAATTCCATTTCTCTCATTTCTTTTCTCTCTACCAAACGCACCCTTCAAAAAATAAATAAATAAAATAAAATAATAATAATAATAATAATAATAATAATAATAATAATAATAATAATAATAATAATAATAATAATAATAATAATAATAATAATAATAATAATAATAATAATAAGTGTCGATCTGACAGGGTCATCGCCCTTGACGCAAACTGGCATGTTTGATTTTGTGCCGGGTCGTGTGGTGGTCGATGCCGCACAACGTAAGCGCGTCAAGTACGAGGCTAAATGCGCGGATTTGGGATATGGGTTTCTCCCCTTTTCATTCTCTTCTTTTGGAGAACTTGAGAAGGATGCGGTGGCCTTACTAAAGCGTATCCGAAGATTCTCGGCGACTCAAGACATTGGAGCACGTGCGGCTGCTCATATTTTTAGTAGGATTGGATTCGCTATAGCTAAAGGAGTAGGGGGCTCAGATTGTTTCTCGGCTCCCCACTAATTTCTTGTAAATCCTATGAGTTTCTAATAAAATTTATTATAATAATAATAATAATAATAATAATAATAATAATAATAATAATAATAATAATAATAATAATAATAATAATAATAATAATAATAAGAGTAAAATACATCGTTGGTCCCTGAACTTTCCACAAAGCATCGCATGGCACCTTAACTTTTAAAAAACGTCGCCTGGAGTCCAAACCTTGTGTTTTTTAGGCCGATTGCGTCCCTTGACCAGTTTCGGCTTGGTCAACGCAAGGTTTTGGTCACAAAATGAGGGGCATAATAGTTCAATCACATTATAACCATTAGTTAACCCAAGCTAAACCACACATACAACTTGAGGAACTATCGGTGTAGTCACACGTTAACTATGTAACTTTGCCGTATCTTCTCTGATACACATATCAATGTTTCGCGGGAATCAATAAACCCACACCCAACCATTGACAGTTGAGTAAAACCCGATCATCTACCACACATATTGTCACATACAACCTCAACCCAACACAACCCTCAACAAAGTATCGAATCCCATCTAATCACACACCCACAAACAATCGGAACTTGCAACCTTTGGAAAATCAAACAACACACATACGAGGTAACAATATTTACTGATTTATGTTTAATTCAAACGTTATTTGTGATAATGTTAATCGTTAATGCAGAAGGTATGTATGGAAATCAATTTATTTGCGCTTTGGACGATCCTGAAGAGGTTTTGGATGAGTTTGTAAGTTAACACCATATAAGAATTAACTGTTATAGCTCTAAGAAATTAGTTGTAAGAAATTGACAATGCTTAAAACTTAATATTGATATACAGGAATTGCATCATGATTACGTGTTAGGAGGATCCTTTCATGGGAATAGTTTTATTTACTTAGTTAACTATGCGGGGACTAGATGGAGAGTTAGTGTAAGAAGAGTATCAGAATTAGTGTGTGCTGTTGAGGGAGCAAGGTGGAATGATTTTGCGATGCACAACATCACCTGTTCGGATGTTGCTTACTTACATTTTATAGAAGAGGGTGAGGATGTGTTTTATGTAGCTACCTACAATGAGTATGGGGAGGAGTTTCATAATTATGAACCAGTCCATGATTAGTTTTGAAGATTAATGCTTGATGCTACAGACACATCTCATCTTATCCAGCCAATGCCAGAAGAATTTCTAGCATATCTGGATGGTCCAACAGCTAGACACTCGGTCATGGTTACTAGTAACACCACTGATTACCATGTAGAGCTGGAGTATGATCGAAATGTCCACACGGCCCTGTGAGGATGTGGTTGGGAGAAACTGGCCCAAGAATTGAATATGTCACCTGGTCAAAAAATGGTGTTTACTCAGGTTGTCCCGCGGGAGGAGTATAATGTCATGTTGTTTGACCATGATGGAGGGGCCATCACAACAGTGGAGACATACAGCACCAACATATCCATGAATGCCTTTTGTCACCAACCATATGACAATGGTATGTTCTACTTTTTTTACTTTAAATACACCAAGTATCTCATAGTAGTGTAAATTATTTGGTTATATGTAATATTAAATTCAGATTTGAAGCCCCTCGGATGAATTGGATGTGTAATTGGGAACACCACACAGTCCATGACCAAGAGGAAAGGGCATTCTACATGAAGATGACTGCATCCTTCTGGAGAGATGGCCGACTTGTAAGTCTAGTCACAGAGTTGCTTAATAAGATATAAGAATGTAACTTGTATCATATATTGTGTGTCTAATATAAAGATTGATGGATCATAATGTGTATTAGAAGCATCCCATGCCAAACTAATGATAATTTTTGTACATTTTTTTAACAGTTCATACCATCAATAATTGTTAAGAAGTACAACTTGTATGGGTTCTCTAGAGCGGTTGTGAAGCATAAAACAATAGAGAATGAGTTCGAAGTTCGTGAGAGGACACTTCAAGTTGGTCAAGGGAAGGTCAGGAGGAAAGTGGCTATTGTTTCATCATCTAATTACAGGCAGTTGAGGGCAGAAGCACATTTTGGTCCAGGTTCAATGGTCCGCTTCTTTCTAGGGGAAGAAAATAACAGGGCACAAAGAGTTTTACATTTTGATTTGTGCTGATGGAACTTTAAAGTAGGAATGATATTATGTAAACATATTTTCTATTTCGTATGTATGGTGGATTTGTGGGCACAAATCAACTTGAACAATGCTTTGACAATCGTTTTGTAACTATATGTGTAGGATAAACCATATGGGTTTGTCCATACACAATTTTGAAACGGCTATATGTATGCTTAACTGCTTAACTTTAGGTTTTATAACGGATAATTAGTAACACTTGGTGTTTTATGCGTCGACTTTATTAGTCAAAAGGGGTTATTTGACGCATGGGTTTTTAATTATGACTTTCTATAGTCAAAAGACCGAATATAAAATGCCATTTACCAATTCACTCATTAATGGAAATTTTACTTTCCATAGTTGTTTGTATATGGTAGTTTCAACCAGCACTTTGTAATAGCAAGTTGAAGTGGGATATGTGACTTTGAGTTTCAAAAGTCAAATTGCCATATCCACAACACACCCACGATATTTCAAGCAACACCATTTAGGGTAACTTAGAAGCTAAACATTAAAGAAACCATAGAATGCAACAGGAACAACAAAGTACGTCGTTAATTGTCATAGGGTACAACCTAAACACTAAACAAACCATAGATTAAACATAAAAAAACTAGAAGAATTCCACTACGGCTGTGGGGGAAGCTCGGTGGAGTTTCAACAGCTCCCTAGCCAACTCCCAATTCATCACCACATTTTCAGCGTGATCATCATACAGAGTGCAAGGCTTGATATAAAGATTCTTAAGCAAGGGGGAACAAGCAAGTATACACTTTATTATTGTTAATTCATTAACTGATATAGGAAAAGATCGAAACACCACAACCTCGAGCTGGCCCGACCACATTCCGGTGCTTCCTAATGTAATGAATAATTTTCCAAAGGTAGATCACTTTCAAATGAATCCTGCAAATTGAGATAGTATTCAGATGCACAACCATGGCAATGTAGGTTGATGTGAAGCTTAATTACATATTACATTCCACTTACTCTGGTTTCTAGCATTTGCAATCTTGGAACTCCACGAATCATTTGAATGATGAATGCTACCATTGCATTATTCCCAAAATCAACTCCAGATAGATTTAGATTCTTGAGGGATATAAATGCCACAGGTATATTCATCCATGAGCTACCTTCTTCCAATAACTATAACAGGTGGAATTTTCAGAATATTTAAAGATTGCATTTCATAACTAGTAGCCATTACTTTAAAAATCTTCAATTTGAAGTGTCAAACTCAAATTGGTATTACCTTGCACTCCTGAAAATCCAATGTAAGGGACTCAAGTTTGGGAAGACTACTCAGCTGAGATATATTGTAACTTGTCATTGTGGTGACCTGGTTCAAAAGACCGAATGACAAATACAACTTCTTTAGATTCCCAAGTCGTGCAATATCCAATAGTCTCATCTCTTTTGTATCAGTACGATTGATTTTAAGAGACTCAACTGAGGGACAACCAGTAATAAATTCCCAAATTGTACCGGTCAAAAATTTGACGGATAACAATTCTAAGGTCAATAGATTTGGGAAACCTTCAAAGGATACCAAACTAGGTAACATACACCAATGAAGTTCCAGATGTTTCAACTCCAAACGAGTGTACATTTGGGTTGGCAATGTAACTGGTTCACTATACCAGTTATGTATAAGGAGCTCCTCAATTCCTCGCTGACCCAACAACAACAGCCAAGCATGAATCTCTTCATAATTGAAGTCATCTTTTGCAAACAAGGGTTTAGGCTCTACAGAGAAGACAAACATTCTTATGGGACCTTTGAGCTGAAACAGCAATCTAGTAACATGCATCCCTTCAAACTTACTCCTCAAAAAATAAAAGAAATCCTCATCAAGTTTAACATCAGTGAGCAACATCCACTTAACCCTCCAGTTTTCGCTAAAATGGATGTCGTCACCGCCTCTGTTAGTGGCAAACGGTTCAAAATATTGCTGATAACGTTCTCCGGCATGTTGCTAATATAATCCGCCATGTCGTTCATAACATTCCGTCCAAAAGACATGGTGAGTTATGGAAAATGAAGTTTTGGATTTCGTCTTGGATTTTCAGTCACTGAGGTTTTTTCGGTTTGTATTTGGTTTTTCAATAGGTCTATGCACTTATGGTGGCCATAGGGGTTTTGTTGGGTGTGGGTTTATTGATTCCCGCGAAAACATTAATATGCGTATCAGAGAAGATACGGCAAAGTTACATAGTTAACGTGTGACTACACCGATGGTCCCTCAAGTTGTATGTGTGGTTCAGCTTGGGTTAACTAATGGTTATAATGTGATTGGACTATTATGCCCCTTATTTTGTGACCAAAACCTTGCGTTGACCAAGCCGAAACTGGTCAAGGGACGCAATCGGCCTAAAAAACACAAGGTTTGGACGCCATGCGACGTTTTTTAAAAGTTAAGGTGTCATGTGATGCTTTGTGGAAAGTTCAGGGACCAACGATGTATTTTACTCTAATAATAATAATAATATTCACGCACATGATTTTGAGATAAGATTAATTAAACAAAAAATTTGTGATCATTTTATTATATATATGTTATAATCCTACTGATCCTATTAGTAGTACGGCTCCTCTCCGGAATGACCAAGATAAGAATAATAATTGAGTGGATGATATCAACATTGTTGATTTGAAGAACAATTTTGATGTGCTTAAGGAACAAGATTTGGTTTTGGAACCTGTGATTGGCACTACGTGTACCCCTAAAGTTATTACTTCTAGTTCTTCCAAAACTAATTCTCCATTGCCTATGAAGAACACTCCTATTGTTGAGAAAATTGGGAAGCTTGAAAACGTTATTATCGATGAGAAAGCTACATTTGTGGATGATAATGGTAAACCTATTCTGGTGGCTGATGGTAAAAAGAAGGGCAACACATTCTCTAGGATGGGTGAAGTGGTTGATTCAGATAGTGATGATAAGGTGTTTGAGCCAAATGATCCAATGGGCAGTTACTTTTCATCAGCAGGAGGACATAACGAGCTTGAAGACTATGTTTCTAATGATTATGCGGCCCAGGTCTATGACTTACCTGGGCAATGAGGAATTTAGCAATCAGTTTGATTTCAAGCTTCAAGGCCGTTCGAGGAAGTAATCGTTTATTTGGATTGATTTATTTTTTTACATATCTTTTTATGTTTTTAGTGGTTGTTCTAGTTGTTGGTAGCTAGTTTTTCATTTATGGCATGTCATAAATGATCTAGTGATTGTTCAAGCGGTTGCTTAAGGTTAATGTGGCGTTTCAGCCACATTCTATTGTACTTTAATCGGTTTTTTTTGTTTATATATTTTACCAGGGTGAAAGTTCCCTTTTACCCAAAAAAATCTTGTTTTCGGGTCTTAATATGAGAGTTAATCTAATTAAATGACAAAACGGAAATTTGCCACGTATTTTTTTTAATAGGTTAGTATACAAAAAAGTTACTAAAGTTTACTCAAAAGTTGTTCTAAGTTACTATAGTTTCATTTTATTCACTCAGTTTACTGAACTTTGAAACTTTATTCACTTAAGTTACTGAACTTATAAAAATATACATTCAGGTTACTGAACTTTGAAACTTTGTTCACTCAGGTTATTGAACTTATCAAAAAATATACGTTCAAGTTACTTGGACTAACACTAAATTTATCAAAGTGTATGCTTCCCGAAAGTTCAGTAACCTAAAAATGAAACTATAGTAACTTAGGACAACTCTTGGGTAAACTTTAGTAACTTTTTTGTATAATAACTTTTTTTAAATTGACTCACATTAATAACATATTGTCAAATTTAAGATTTATTTCTTTTAATACCAAAAATAACTTTTTGACACCCTCTGCCACCATCTAGCATCAATCTACACGCCCTTTATTTTCAAATCTATTCATTTTCATGCGTATTCTATTATTTATGTTCACAAGGCATCGTAACATGTCAATTTTGTACGATTTCATATAAAAATGATAAAAACATCTAACAAATCCACTATTTTTCATCTTGGGGTATTACATATATCCTCAAGGAAATTTAAATATTTACATATTTTCTTAAAGCATGCTTTAATAGCATTGTAAACCATTGGGGCATTGGTCCAGTGGGTGGGGCTTTCATTCTTGAGTCAATAGACTCGGGTTCGAATCCCATCCCTAGCACTTTGCTCCCAGATAGGTACCCACCTCCGCAAAACCTATGGGCTCACTAGAGAGACTTTGTAGATAAAAGCTCAAGAGTCCGAGAGTCTCGGCTCACTCCATTTGGTGCCCCACTAGGCCAGGAGAGTTGCCCGGAGCTATTCCTTGTGGGGTGGACAATGGCTGGTGCCAAAATGCACTCGGGGTCAGGGTGTTCCCGCCAATCTACATCTTTGTAGATCATGCATTAAAATCTTGTGTTTTGACGAAATATATAATTTTTGAAGTTTTACAGGGTATATACGTAATTCCCCCTTTCATCTTCTTCATTTTTATGTTTCATCCATGTTTTTCATCCATTTTGTATCTTCTTAACAAATATCCACATAAAGTGTGGATTGGCAGGAACATCTTGACCTCGGGTGCCTTTTTGCACCAGCCATTGTCCACCCTACAAAAAATAGCTCCGGCAACTCTCCTAGCTTAGAGGAGAACCAACTGGAGTAAGCACAACCCGAGACTCAAACCCATGACCTTTTATCCACAAAATATTTCCAGTTGGCTCATAGGTTTTTCGGAGGTGGGTACCAACTAAGCCAAAGCCCTTTGGTATCTTCTTAACAAACATAACAATCACGTGAACCACCAACGTAACCGTCACATGAATTGATTACGATGACTCAAATTAAAATATAGTAATCTTAAACTATAAGTGCAAACAAATTTTTTTGGATATTATGTTGTAATTGTGGGTAAAATGAATGAAAAATAAAGGTGGAAAAGAAAATTTATGTTGAAAGTAAATGAGATTTAAAAGAAATAGAAATTTTTTTTTTGCATATTAATGTTGTAATTGTTGGTAAAATGAATGAAAAATAAAGGTTAAAAAAGAAAATTTATGTTAAAAGTAAGTGAGTTTTTCAAAGAAATAGAAGAAGAAATTTTTTGGATATTAATATCGTAATTGTTGGTAACAATGAATCAAAAAATACAGGTTGTGAAAAACTAGAAAGGGGGTTGAATAGTTTTACTGTTTTTTATTAGTTATAATTACTATTTTTGAAAAACTTTAATTCGAGTTTCCATGAAATCAATCAATTGCAATATGAACACAATTATAACAATACTAAAGTAAGCAAACTACAACTACTACGAGATATGAAAAGTAAGAGTTGGAAAGATCAAGCCAAGATACTGAAATTTATAGTGGTTCGGTAACGAAGCTCCTCTTCACCCTACTCCACTCCCTGAGTACCCAACTCGAGAGTTCCATGCACTATGTCAACAAACTCCCTTCAGGTGGAGGAAACCGTACAATGTCGCTTATCACAATTTCTGACACTAAACTAAATTTCAAGTACTAATCTTAGTACCAATCTCACTCACGATCTACCCGATCTTCTCACAAATCACACAAGCTAAAAGATCTACCCGATCTTCACACGATCTACCCATCTACACTCTCTAACTGATCTACACACTAACAACACAAGCTACACAAGATCTACCCGATCTCTACACGATCAAAATGATCCACACAATCTAACTAGATATGGTGACTAACAACTTGATGTACAACAATATACAACAAGTACGTAAGAAGTGCTATGAGTGCTCTAAACTAATATTACAATACTTTGTATCTTCTCGATACAGTGTGTTCTTCTCTTGCACTAGTTGAGGAATGAAGGTGATCACTTGGTTGGATGATTGAATCACTTTTAGACAAAAACAAACTAACTAAATGATCAAAGAATCAAGATTAGATATGATAGATTTAACTCATAAAGTTCTGTGTGAAAATTGATTGTTTTTGGAGTGTAGTGATCCACTATTTATAAAGAAAGAAAAACTAGCTGTTACCGCAGATGCTATCATTAAAGTTCAGATGGTACCGTCCCAGACAAAAACGCCCTCATTTTTGTTTTTTCTAGTGAAGGTTTATTTGGGGATGTTTGGAGCTGATTTAAGGGGGAAATTGGCTATTTTGATTTTGAATTAATTTAGCCATTAAAAATTTCTTTATAATTCAAAAGTAATTTGTAAAATTATTAATGAAAAAAAATGTTTTATCACATTTATAAAAATATGAAGTTTTGAACAAAAAATTTATTTCTTTGATCATTTGTCAAATTATAAATTTGTTTGTTCTTACTTCAAGTGATTTACGTCGAAATGGAGTATTACAACTAAAAACTTGTTTACGTTAATTTTGACGTAACATGTTTTTACATTTTGTTATTATCAAAACGTAGAGATGTTGAAAGATATAAATAACGTTTTTAGACGTTATTTGTATTAACAAAGGTAAAAGAAATTTATGTTAAAACTAAATAGGTTTTCAAAAAAAAAAATAATAATAAATAAAAGAGTGAATAGCATGTTCAGCGGAGGATGGGGGAGGAAATAGGAAAGAATGGGAGTAGTAGGGGGTTCGTAATAGGAGTGGTTCGCAATATGGAGAATGGGATTCGTAGGAGAAAGAATGAGGTTCTTTGGTGTGGTTTTTTTAGTGGAAGAAAAGATTCATTTGAGGAGAGAGAATGTCAATTTTTACATATATTTAATATAAAGTGTGGTGTGAATTAATTGCGAAATTTTATACTCATAGTTTTTTACGAAAAATTTAAAAAAAAAAACTTTTGACAAATATATCGAAATTAATATCAAATTAAAGAGTATCAAATAGTACATTATTTAGCATAATTTGTTAGAATTTTTTCTTTTGTAATTTCACGTATATATCGGTGTCATAAATGTAATTTCCCTAACAATATTATAAGTATTGTCTCATTTAAATAACTAAGTTCAGGTTTCATATGCTTATTTGCATATCTTAATAACCGTGCTTCAAATACCTCGCTCGTATACGAAGTTCAGTATTATGATCAATTTAATAATAATAAGAATAACATTAAAATTTGATTTTTGCAAGTTTAAGGTAAGTGGGTATTTGTTAAATATAAATACTTACTAATTATTATGATAATTGAGAGTTTTATACCTAAGTTCATAAAATTAAATTTAAGATTAACTTATTTTTAGAAGTTTTGGACTTAATTGCAAATTATGTTAACCAAACAGAATTAAACATTATTTTACATTTAAATTCAGTATTAAAACAAAAAGCTCACAGTGTCATGCATACTTTAGTTTTACTAGAGAAATACCCGTGCGTAATAGCAGGATTTTATAGCGGCAAGCTTTTATAGTAACGTGGTTATTCATTTTCATCAACCATTAACTAAGAGAATTATAAAAAAGGAATTGTAATATGATGTTTTATATAATAGAGTTTGTAGATGAATTTTTGAAAATTATTATTGTTGGGATTACATAAAAAGTCTTCTCGTTTTAGAAATTACATTAAAAATAAGTTGTCAAAAGTTGTCATATACTTTTTTTTGAAATTTTGGGTAAAAATTTTAATGCAACTATTTCATTAAAGAAATTTATTTGAATTTTTATATAGAATTTAAGTTTGAAAAGGTATTATAGAGATTAAACATTACTCACTTTTAAGATTTTTAAGGGGTAAAAGCCATAAAATAACTACCTATTTTCTCCAATTTGCCGAGTTGAAACACTTACTTTTTTATTAACATATAAACAAACGTACTTTCAAATTTTGTTCTCACTTCACCCATATGACTAAAATACCCTTGTGTTCTTCACATAAAATTGCATCATTAGTCCTTTATACTGACGACCGTTAGTAAATAACTTAAAATTTGATTTTCTTACGTTTTCGTCCGTTTTTGCACATTTTCATCCATTTTTACATATTTTCGTTCATTTTTGCACGTTTTCGTCAGTTTTTACATGTTTTCGTCCGTTTTACACGTTTTTGCACGTTTTCGTCCATTTTACACGTTTTCATCCATTTTTGCACGTTTTCATCCCTTTCTATATGTATTTGCACATTTTCGTCTGTTTTTGCACGTGTATGATGGATGAAAATGTATAAAAATGAACAAAAACGTGTAAAAATGGATGAAAAGTGCAAAAAAGAACAAAAACGTGTAAAAATAGATGAAAACATGTAAAAACTACGAAGACGTGTAAAACGGACGAAAGCGTGCAAAAACGGACGAAACTGTGCACAAACGTACGAAAACGAGTAAAAATGCAAAAATGACGAAAGCGTGAAAACCGGACGAAAACGTGTAAAAAGGATGAAAACATGCACAAACGAACGAAAACTTGTAAAAACGGCCGAAAACATGTAAAAGCGGACAAAACGTGCAAAAACGGCCGAAAACGGACGAAAATGTGCGAAAACGGACGGAAACGTGTGAAAACGGACAAAAACGTGCAAAAACGTGTAAACGGATGAAAACATAAGAAAACCAAATTTTTTAAGTTATTTGCTAACGGCTGTTAGTATAAAGGACTAACGATGCAAGTTTATGTGAAGAACACAAGGGTATTTTAGTCAGTTCGGTTATTATTTTAGTCATATGGGTAAAGTCAGAACAAAATGTGAAAGTACGTTGGTTTATATGTTAATAAAAAAGTAAGTGTTTCAACTCGGCAAATTAGAGAAAGTAAGTTGTTATTTTATAGCTTTTTCAAATTTTTAAGTATCAAGAAAACACATGCATGCTTAAAAGAGTCCAAATATGAGTCATTCGAATTGGAAATGAAACTATGTTTATCATAACAGCTCAAAAGTTTAAACGAAAGCAACAGAATTAATTGATAAGACCACTCGGTAAGGTAACGCAGCCACCTGCGTTAACTCTTAACGCACCACCTTAACGTGGTGCGTTACCTTACCGGCCCCCAAAGGCAAGGGGTGCGTTCACGTGCTCGGGCAAGCCCTTAACGTGCGTTAACATGAAAAAAAAACTTTCGTTTTTGCCCCTTGATTCTTTGTGTGTTTATGTTTGTGATGTGTTTGTGTTTGTGTTTGTGTGTGTTTTTTGTGCGTGTGTTTTTGTGTGTGTGTACAGGAGATGGGAAGAAGATGATATATGTTCCACATTTGCAGTTTAGTCCCTGTGGTATTATGATGTTGACAGTTTAGTCCCTGTTGTTATAGCAGCAGTTNGTTATTAATGAAATATTTGGGTTGTTGAATGAATGAAATAATTAAGGGGTTAATTTGTAAATTGGGGTGAAGATGAGTTAAGGTGAGTTATAGGTGAGTTATGCTACCGGGGTGGAAAGTCAAGAGTTAAGGTTAAAAGGTAAAAGCTGATATGGCGCTGACGTGACGCTGACGTGGCAGTGCGTTAAGTTTTAACTCACGGTTACGTTACCGCGTGCTCTAAGCAACCAGAAACTATATACTATTATTTGAATATCACTATTTCACCATGATGAATTCAATTACTTACAAATTCTAAAACATACATATAAATCCAAACCACGACAGGACTTTTATCAAAAGAAACACATTGAATAAATTAATTAATAAAAACAAAAAACCGGTCACATGTATTTTAGTGATCTTTCCCGTTTAGCTGCTCTTTTTTTAGTTTTTAAAATTTGACAATATAATTAGATGATGTGAACTTCAAATCTTATGTTTATATAATGGTATAATGTCATAAACTGCCAATATACACTTAATAAGTGTTTGTTTTGGTCTGTTTTGATATTAAATAACATAGTATGTTTATATCATGGTATTATGGTACAAACATATAGAGATCATTTGTTGCTCATGTTCCTTAATTATCTGCATGCTTGCATTAGATTACAGAAAGCTTGGTCTGCAGTCTTAATATATTTGCTATAAACATCTCATGAGCCAAAAATATGACGCATCAATCTGAAAAGAAATAACCCAACTTGTATATAAGAAACTCAAATGACTTGGATTATAACAAAACTGAATTAGTTTGTGTGATATCCAATAATTTACTAACATGAGACAAAAGCATGTCCCACAATTGCAACTTATATACTGGAATTTCAAAGTACTAAACATAGTTTATAATGTAATTACCAACAAAACGAATATTTAACGAATCTAATCACACACATTGCCCTTTGCATTTCTTCTTCCTTCCTTGGATATCAGTTTTCTTTTATAATTTTTCTTCAGTAACTAGAGATCTGATCTTCTGCAACCTTCAGCTGATTACAGGTAACTTCTATAAATGATATTAGCTGAATCTGAGTTGGTTCTGTTTTCATTTGATGATTCATTATATATTGACTGATCGAGTATATACGAGTTCTTCATTTTATTTGTAAAGCTTAGAACATGCGATGAAAAAGGATCTATGTTTAAGTACGAATTCTATGCTTTTTATTTGCAAGTATGATGAAATAAAGGAACGTTCATCTTTTTTAATAGGATGCAACCATATGGTTTTCATCATCGATCTGTGAGTGATTGCAAATAAACCTATTTGCACACTACAAATCATCAAAATATAGAGTTTGCTCCAAATTAACAGAATAACAATCTTTCTATAAACTATGGATCAGGTCAGACATAATAAAGTTTAATTTCTATGTTGATTTTAACTTTTGCAGCCGAGAAATAAATCTTAAGACACTATGAAGTGCTTTCAGTTGTCTAACTGTGAAAACATGGATGAACCGCCCACAAGTCCAGCACAATTAAGTACAATCCATTCCTTTAATTCTGGATCTACAGATCATACCACATCCAGACCCGAGTCAAAGTCCAAAAGTGTCCATGTCCCAAAAAAAAGATTTAGAAAGTTGAAGTATCCTAGTTTTTCAAGAAGGTCAGGTAACCTTAAAGAGTTCAGACTGTATGAGCTCAAGTCAGCTACCAACAACTTTAGCCTGACTTCAAAGCTTGGTGAGGGTGGGTTCGGTCCTGTCTATACTGGAACCATTAAGAGTCAGCGAGATGCAGCTACAGATCTCAGAGTGGCTGTCAAGCAGCTCGGCACAAGAGGATTTCAGGTTTATCTATCGGCTTTTGTACAAAGTTTGGATCATATTTATATGTGATTGGTTTTATTCAATTACGGTTTTGTGATTAACCAGGGGCACAAGGAGTGGGTGACTGAGGTGAATATGCTTGGAATCGTTCAACATCCAAATCTTGTTAAGTTAGTTGGATATTGTGCGGAAGATCATGAAAAAGGAATCCAACGGCTTTTAGTATATGAATATATGCCTAATAGATGTGTGGAATATCATTTATCTAATAGATCCGGGACACTACTCACCTGGCCCATGAGATTGAAAATAGCTCAAGACACTGCTCGTGGTTTGGCATACCTACATGAAGGAATGGACTTCCAGGTATTATCTCTTTGACTCCATTCAATACTAGGTTTTGAATCTCTACATAACTGGATTTATGTACAAGATCACTAATTTTTCGTGTATGATGTCGCTATTAAAGGTCATCTTCAGAGATTTTAAATCTTCAAATATTCTTCTAGACGATCAATGGAATGCTAAGCTTTCAGATTTTGGATTGGCTCGGTTAGGTCCTAAAGAAGGAGATTCCCATGTTACAACAAGGGTAAGCCAGCTTTTTCAGTCTCAAGACATTCCTCAGTTCGCAAAGACTCCTTCCTCTTTTAAGTTCAGTGAGGAACTCGCCTGAATATGAACTAAAACTAATAGTGTAACTAAACTTTCACTTTTCATTCATTAAATTTATAAAACTATCAATATCTAATGTCATCAGGTAGTAGGAACAATGGGATATTCAGCTCCAGAGTACATACAGACAGGTCGTCTCACGTCTAAAAATGATGTATATAGCTATGGAGTCTTTCTTTATGAACTCATAACAGGAAGGCGTCCAATGGATAGAAACCGACCCAAGGGTGAGCAGAACCTTCTAGAATGGGTTAGACCATATCTAGATGACAAAACTTTCCAGCTCATAGTTGATCCTAAACTAAAAGGTCAATACTCGTTGAGATCTGCACTGAAGTTGTCACTGATTGCAAACAAGTGCTTATCTAGCAACCCTAAATCAAGGCCAGAAATGAGTGAGGTTCTGGAAATGGTTAACAAAATTGTAGCGGCTCAATCAGAAACTCTTCCTAAATCACCCCTACAGGTTCCAGTCCCTTTTGATGCCTTTGATGTTGCTTTGAAGGCGAGTGAGAATGAGATCATGGAAAACGAAGGTAAAACAACCACCTCCATTAATGCCAAACATGGAGATTCTGCTTGGTTTCCTCGTGTATGGTCTTGCAAGCCATTAGCAACTTGTTGATTTCAAGTGACAAAAGTACATACAACAGCGGTCACGAATCAGCGTTTGTCCATTTCTTTTATGAACGAACACATGAGTATCGAAAGCAATCTAGAACTTGTTTTACTTGTTGACTGATGGCATCATAATTAGTTTCCTGTAGTGATGTTATAGTGTTTGTATTTTTCACCGTGCGGTTTTTTGTTAATAAAGATCCTCTCATATCAGCCTCGTATATCGACTATGTAAAAACAAAGCAAATGGAAAATGTGTCCACCACTAATTTAACATGAAGCCCATTCTTTTTCGGGAAGAGATCCTCTCAAGTTATTTATAACTTGATTGATCAAGTTAGGCAATTATCAACCATTGGATCAAATCCAATGGCTAAAATCAAAAGAACATGAGATGATTTGAGCCATTGGATTTGATCCAATGGTTGATAATTGCAACTTGATCAATCAAGTTATAATTGAGAGGATCTCTATCCTTCTTTTTCTCTCTTAGAGTGCTCCGTGCAGGGTATTGTTCGTCGCCGTTGCCCAAAAATGCACCAATGGTGCTGCCGTTTTAACCGGCAGCGGCGCCATTCGTCCCTCAGCCGTTCCACCACGGGCCGTTGTTTTTTTTTTTTTTTTTTTTTTTTTTTTTTTTTTTTTTTTTTTATTTTGAGTGAGTTGGTACTTTTGGTGGGGATTTTAGCGGGTCCCACATGCACTAATAACATGGTGTTTTACTTATTGGTATGCAGTGACGGAGCTTGAACGTCTTGATTAGGGGGGCCAAAACATTTTGAAAATTGATTGTAACATTCTTATATAAGTGACTAATTGTTTAGTTATATAGAAAATAAAAGGTAAACTAGTAAATTACCACAACTTATTACATCAAGTACAAACTGATACCGATTTTCTTGAACTCTTCGATAGCTTTATACATTCATATATACACATTTTACTATAAACGAAACTAATTTGTGCTAGACGGACGAATAACAAACCAAATGCTATACGAAGAGAATTTGTGAACAATTTACATATGTGCACGTTCCTTTTTATTGTGAAGTTGGACTTTTCTTCATCAGCCTAGTATTGTTAGTTGTTACCAAATATTTAGGAGGCCAAAATGTAAATTATACTATCTAAATTTTATGTGCATACAAATCGCTAGTTGTGAGCTAAAATTTAGGGGGGAACACCCCTTCTAGCTAGCCCCTTATATCATCCGCTAATGTTGGTGTGTACCAATAAGCATTATTTGTCCCTAACTCCACCTAGCTCTTTTATGCAATAACATTAACATACGAATAACATGATAGAGTTGAACAAAAAATTATCTCAATCCGTTTTTTGTAGCATCCCTAAACGTATGTTGATGGTTATATAATTAGTTTAAACTTGGTGCTAACGGCTTTGAGTCCTCAAATGGGTCGACACGGCTAGCCTTGTGTCGAGGACCAATCCAAATCATTAGCTGATAGATATTTGACTCAAGCCCGTGTGTGACTTTTGGTTAGGGTATAAATATTGTTTCTTATATGTACCTTATAAATAATTGATAAATAATACAGTTTAGCATACAGAGGTTATAGACTCTAAAAAAAACCCTTATGCAACTTTTGGTCCAAACCATACGTGCTAATTGTTTTGTATATAGCTTTTAAATCGTTGTTAGTTAACTAACGTCGTCATCGTCATTCATTTTGTTTATGAATTCTGCACAATACCAACCTAAAAACGCCGCCGTCAATTACCGCTGCTGAATTTCGGAAAACTGCTATAATTCGTTTATGTTGTTGCTTCATAATAAAGACTAACCGTCGGATGTCTTCATCAACCATTCGTTTTTTGCTATTGTTAAGAGTTGCTTTCCAGCTTTTTTAAGATTTCATTCCACTTGTCGTCGGATGTCTTCATCAACAAATTACTTATAGGTAGGGCTGAGCACCGAAGGTTCAAAACCGAACCGGACCGACGAAACCGACCGAACCGACAAAAACCGAACCGGACCGACGGCCCGTCGGTTCGGTTTCGGTTCCGGTTTTTCATGAAATTCGGTTTCGGGTCGGTTCGGTTCGGTCCAGTTCGGCCCAAAACCGACAAAAACATGCCAAAATACGCTTAGACCGACAAAACCGACCCGACCCGACGAAAACCGAGCCGACCCGACGGCCCGTCGGTTCGGTTTCGGTTCCGGTTTTTCATGAAATTTGGTTCTCGATTTTTTCGGTTCGGGTCGGTTCCGCCCCGATGCTCAGCCCTAGTTATAGGTATAGTATAATGTTTTAAACTTTTCTTTCGGTCCAAGCTTTCACGATTTTGCGGCTTGGACTGGTTGAGAGTTTTAGCTGATAGATAGTCGGCCCAAGCACATGTGTGAGTTCGGATCCATGGGAGTTTCAATATTGTTTCTTATATCTACCCTACTAGCTTATATACCTACAAAATAATAGGTATCTTGAAAGGATATATTCATCAAGGAGTTATTTGTGTAGATAAATTAACAAACAACAAATAAAGTAAATAGGTTACATCATTTTCTGAAGGAAATGATAGTTAATGTGTCAATGATACTATAAACAACTTGGTGTGTAACTATTAAAAAAATAAATGTACATGTGTCATCTTCTCCTATTGGTAGTTAATAATAAAATGGAAAGCTAAGTAGCCAATGTCAAACATTGGAATAGTCCATGTAGATTGCGTGAACACCTAAATATGTAAAAAACAAAAGTTAACCTAAAAAGAAGTTGTTGATAACAATATACAGAAAGTTAAAAAAGCGTATAAAACATGTCATTCATATACTTGTACATTGATCATAGAACTTGTAGTACTTGTTCGTAGATAATGTTGGTTGTACAATTAGATATATTACCCTATTGATCACAAATGACAACCTTCAAACCTCTTTGCTTTTTACCCTTGAAACGGCAACGTACAATTATCCATGTGTGAAAACGGGACGTGGCAGATACAAACCAACCTTTGAAAGTGATTTTCCCGAGCTCACAGGTGAATGCAAATGAGACCTCAAAACTGTGTTTAATTGGTTATCTAAAAAAAAAATACTTACGTAGTGATTGTGTGTCTATTAATAAATTAAAAAAAAAAAAAAAAAAAAAAAAAAAAAAAAACAAATTAAGTAACACGTAACATTGTTTTTATGAAGATAAATGAGTCAATTTGGCAATGAAACTGTAAACAAATTGATGTGTAACTGTTATATAAAGAAACGTGCATGACTCAAATTGTCCATTTGTTAATGGGAAACTAACATGTATGTTATTAGCATTTCGTGTACTTTAAACATGGTTAGCAAGATCAAATCATGTAATCAAGTATTAAGCGGAAGCATGGTCATATCGAAATCAATATACACGAATCATACACATATGGATCTTCATGCATTATGTCAATTAATCACAATCAATATTACATCATAATATTCGGCTAAACATGTACAAAATAATTAAAAATAATTATGAAGAACATGAAATAATAAACAAGAATACTTACATCTTGAATCAAAGGAGAAGTAGATTGGATTCCCGAGCAATAACGTTTGTATCCAATCTTTCAATCAAAACCCCAAGATGACGAACACTTGTTAAAACAAATGTTTTAACCTCTATGATGCAAACACCCTTACTCTTTTAGTAGATCCCTTGATTTCTAGTCACTTTACACAATAAGAGGTCATCACACAGTGAATAAATGAACCTAGAACACAAGTCGAATAGGACCTTATTTTGATCTTGGTTATTCGGCCGAATAAATGAGAGAGGGGGAGGGAGAAACAAAAGTTGATTAGGTTAAAGAAATGAATAACTAGTTCCCCTTTTAAAGGGACTTTTGTTTTCTCCTCCGTAAATAACTAGAAAATATATGATCTTATCAACAGTTAACCTTAGTTAGTTAAATGACTAACTGTTGGGTCAGATTTTGACCCAATTGTCACACCCTCAAAAATGGTTTGCAGCGGAAAGTAATGTTATTGGGGTGCAACTCAATTGGTGCCACAACACAAGTGCAAAGAACAGTTTTCATCTTCAATCATTTCGAATAAAATCGTTTAAACAAAATGTTAAGTTTACATTGTTAAAAGTTGTACGGAATTAGGCCCTTAAAAATAGAATGTAGAACGGTCCCATATGAATATCAGAGTCTTCTATGACCATGCCATGCCCTGCCAAAACCTCCAGTAGCGTGCCATTGAATAAACCTGAAAATACATGCTAAAGTGTCAACACGAGGTTGGTGAGTTCATAGAGTTTAATGAAAATGAATGTAGGTAAAGCTCTTGAATGAAATTTTCCCCAGCAAAGGCATTGTAAATCCACTCAGTTCCAAGCCCCGCCCATACAAGACTTGTAACCTGTGTGTTTACAACCCACTGCCAGTCATGATTTGGTTTATGTAAACAAATGTAATATTTGAGCCAAAAGTCAAAGATAAGAGTAATAATACAACCATGTAATGTAGGGGTATCATGCCATACCCAGGCAATGCAGGTATCCCATACCCGTGAAATGTAGGTAATCATACATACCTATGAAATGCAGGTAATCACACATACCCTTGAATTGTAGGTAATCATACATACCTATGAAATGCAGGTATCACATACCCGTGAAATGTAGGTTGTATCATGTAAACACACAAAGCATTTGAGTAAACAAAAGGCATTTGAGTAGGACAAATGGTGTTTGAGTAAACAAGTAGCATGTTCAAGTAAAACAAGTATTGCATTCATGTAAAAACGAGCATGTATTCTCCCCCAAAAACATTTATAAAACGGATAAAAGAGTAGGGGCTATGACTCACCTGGTGCGATAGCTACAATGTCAAGAGTAGATACAATGAAATGATGATGAACGTGATAATGTAAGGCTCGGGCTCTAAACACGACCTATAATGAATGATGGTTCTAATGTAAGCAATGAAATAATGTAGCACATGCAAATACGTATGTTATCGATACCACTCGAGAAATGTGAAAATAATGTTTATCGTCCAAAAATACATTTTTGACGTCTCATGAAGTTAACAAACACTTTTCATGTAAATATATTGAAACGGTACTCCACGATCCTTGTTTGGTGTTCTATCGGCAAGTATAGTGTTTTCGTCGTAAAATGTCACTTTTCATAACTTGAAAATATGCCTAAATGGCCTCGCAAAACTAGTCACGAAATAATGTACGTTAAGTGTTAAAACATAAGCTTGGCGTTGTTGAAAACCTTTTAACAATATCTAAATGTCGTATCATTTAACTTTTGACCATACGGGTCTTGATCAATGAGAAAATCGGCTCTCATTATGGTTACTTGAAAATATTATTCCAAACACTTAGAATATATTTCATATAGTGCTGTCAAAAATATATATGTTTAGTCTGGTTTTCAAAAGCTTGTACCTCGGTCGTTATAAGCCCGTTTTCTATGTTCTTTATATCCCCGGAATCGTGGGACAACATACTAATATATTTTTAGTAGTTCGGCTTAGCTAGGTTACGTTAAATGACTCATTTTTGCCCAATAAAACTGCCCAACAGCAACCTAATTTTCTGAAAATAACTTTTCGTCGTTAAACTTCGGAAAATCATATCTCCTTCGTTATAAACTCGTTTTTATCCCCGTTTTCGGCCACGGCTTCGTCTCGGAATATATTTTATAAATCTTTGGCCAAAAATTACCCAAAACCCACTGAGTTTCCCACGTTTTGCAAACAAGGTCAGTAGGTATTTATAGTGTTCAAAACTTGGTTTCTTAGTTGCTAACTTGTACAAAAACCTTCCAATCAACTTCAAAACAACTCT